>PITA01003144.1:0-145038 GCA_004023965.1 Spilogale gracilis
TGGCTCAGTTGGTTAAGCAACTGCCTTCGGCTCAGGTCATGATCCCGGAGACCCGGGATCGAGTCCCACATCGGGCTCCCTGCTAGGTGGGAAGCCTGCTTCTCCCTCTCTCACTCCCCCTGCTTGTGTTCCCTCTCTGGCTATGTTTCTCTCTGTCAAATAAATAAAATCTTTAAAAAAAAAAAAAAAAAAAAAAAAACAGTAAGACAAAAGAAGTCCTTACTTACAAGAGGAAAATCCATAAGGCTAGCTGGAGATTTTTCACCAGATACCTGACAAGCCAGAATGGAGTGGCATGATAGATGCAATGTGCTAAATGGGAAAATCTTCAGCCAACAATATCTAGGAAGGCAATCATTCAGAATAGAAGGAGAGATAACAATTTTTCCAGACAAACAAAAATTAAAGGAGTTTGAACCAGCACTTCAGAAAATATGAAAGGGGACTTTTTGAATGAAAAGGAAAGACCAAAAGCAACAGTATAAGGGCACGAAACACAAAAGCAGTTGCACAAATTAGTATCTCTGTAAAAATCAGTCAAGGAACTCACACACCAAAAAAAGAATATAAAATATAATGCCATCTACCTAAACCATGAGGAGATTGGAAAAGAATGGGCTCAAACATGAACATCAATCAACTTAATACAGACTACTATTTAATATATACAAACCAAATGGTAATCACATATCAAATATCACTAATAAACATGTAAATAATGAGAAAGAAAACAAACATATCACTAAAGGAACTCAGCAAAATATGAGAGACAAAGACAAGAAAGGATCAGAGCAAATCTCCAAAAAATAACCACAAAACAACAAAATGGCAATAAATACATATCCACCCATTAATTACTTTTAATGTAAGTGGAGTCAGTGCTCCAATTAAAAGACACAGGGTGTTAGAATGCATAAAAACAGAAGATCTATCTATGTGCTACCTAAAGACCCTCATTATAAACTAAAGAACATCTGCAGACTGAAAGTGAGGGGATAGGAAAAAACCTATCATGCAAATGGAGGTTAAAATAAAGCAAGAGTAATAATATATGTATTAGAAACCAGACTTTAAATCAAAGACTGTAACAAGAGACAAAGGGGCAAAATGATAAAGTGGACAATGCAACAAGAAGATATAACAAACTTAACTATGTATGCACCCAACATGAGAGCACACAAATATATAAAATATTTAATAATAAATATAAAAGAACTAACTGATAATACAATAATAGTAGGGGACATTAACACCCATGACCATATAAACAGAAACACAAGGAAACAATAGCTCTGAATAGCACAACGGACCAGATGGACTTAACAGACATATTCAGAACATTCCAAACTAAAACAGCAGACTACACATTCCTTTCAAGTGCACATGGAACATTCTCGAAAACAGAACACATACTAGATCACAAAACAAAACTCAACAATACAAAAAGACTGAAGTCATATCATGTACCTTTTCAGACTACAATGCTATGAAACTAGAAGTCAACCACAAGAAAAAATCTGGAAAGACCACAAAAACACGGAGTTTAGACAACATGCTACCTAAAAAATGAATGGGTCAGCCAGGAAATTCAAGAAGAAATTTTTAAATACATGGAAATGAATACAAATGAAAACACAGCAATCCAAAGCCTTTGCGATGCACCAAAAGTGGTACTAAGAGGGAAGTATACAGCAATACAGGTCTACCTCAAGAAATGAGAAAAATAGGGCGCCTGGATGGCTCAGTTGGTTAAGCGACGACCCGGGATCGAGACCCACATTGGGCTCCCTTCTCAGCGGGAAGCCTGCTTCTCCCTTTCTCACTCCCCCTGCTTGTGTTCCCTCTCTAGCTGTGTTTCTTGCGTGAAATAAATAAAATCTTTAAAAAAAAAAAGAAAAAAGAAATGAGAAAAATATAAAATAAACACCTAACCTTACACCCTCAGAAGCTAGACAAGAAGCCAGCAGAAGGAAGGAAATAATAAAGATTAGAACAAAGATAAATAATATAGAAACTAAAAAACAATAGAACAGATCAGTGAAACCAGGAGCTGGTTCTTTGAAAAAAAATCAATAAAATCAATAATCTTCTAGCCAGAGTTACCAAAAAGACAAAGGACCCAAATAAAATCACAAATAAGAAAGGAGAAATAACAACCAACACCACAGAAATACAAACAATAGTAAGAGAATATTACGAAAAACTATATGCCAACAAATTAGACAATCTAGAAGAAATAGATAAATTCCTAAAAACATATAAATTAGCAAAGCTGAATCAAGAAGAAACAGAAAAGTTGAACAGACTAATAACCAAAGAAATTGAATCAGTAATCAAAAACCTTTCAACAAACAAAAGTCTAGGACCAGAATGCTACAAAGGCAAATTCTACGAAACATTTAAAGAAGAGGTAACACCTATTCTTCTCAAACCATTCCAAAAAATAAAAAAGGAAAACTTGCAAATTCATTCTATGAGGCCAGCATCACATTGATACCAAAACCAAATAGACACCATTAAAAAAGAGGAACTACATTGATGAACAAAGATATAAAAATTCTCAATAAAATACTAGCAAACCAAACCAAACAGTACGTTAACAAAATCATTTACCATAATCAAGGGGGATTTACTCCTAGGTTGTGAGGGTAGTTGAGTATCACAACCAATCAACGTGATACATCACATTAATAAAAGAAATAAGAACCACAAGTGATCATTTCAACAGAGGTGAAAAAAAATTTAACAAAGTGCAACACCCATTCATGATAAAAACACTCAACAACGGAGGGTTAGAGGGAACATATCTCAACATGATGAAGGCCATAATTAAAAACCCACAGCTAATATACCCGGGGGGGGGGGACGAAAAGCTTTTCCTCTACTGTGAGGAACAAGAAAGAGATGTCCACTCTCACCATTTTTATTCAACATAGTATTGGAAGTCCTAGCCACAGCAATCAGACAACAAAAGAAATAAAAGGCATCCAAATCATCAAGGAAGAAGTAAAACTTTCACTATTTGCTGATACTCTACATAGAAAACCCAAAAGACTCCACCAAAGAACTGCTTGAACTGATACACGAATTCTCTAAAGTCAAAGGATACAAAGTCAACATAGAGAAATCTGTGTACAGATGTATATATACACCAATAATGAAGCAACTGAAAGAGAAATTAAGAAATCAATCCCATTTACAAATGCACCAAACGCAATAAGATATCTAGGAATAAACCTAAGAGGTAAAGGATATGTACTCCGAAAACTTTATGATACTGAAGAAAGAAACTGAAAGAGGACATAAAGGAATGGGAAAACATTCCATGCTCATGGATTGGAAGAATAAATACTGTTAAAATGTCTATACTGCCCCAAACAATCTATAGACTTAATGTAATCCCTATTAAAATACCAACAGCATTTTTCACAGAGCTAGAAAAACAATACAAAAATATGTGTGGAACCAGAAAAAAACCTGAATAACCAAAGCAGCCTTGAAAAACAAAGCTGGAGGCATCACAATTCCAGGCTTAAAGTTTTATTACAAAGCTATAGTGATCAAAACAGTATGGTCCTCCCACAAAATTAGACACAGAGATCAATGAAACAGAATAGAAAACCCAGAGAGGAACCCACAACTATCTGTTAATCTTCAACAAAGCAGGAAAGAATATCCACTGGGAAGAAAACAGTCTCTTCAACAAATGGTACTGGGAAAACTGGATAGCAATATGCAGTAGAATGAAACTGGACCACTTCCTTATACCAAACACAAAAATAAGTTCAAAATGAATTAAAGACCTAAATGTGAGGCCTGAAACCATAAAAATCATAGAGAAGAACACAGGCAATAAGTTCTTTCGCACTGACTGTAGCAATTTCTTTCTAACAACTTCTGTCTGAGTCAAGGGAAACAAAAGAAAAAATAAACTACTGGGACTTCATCAAAATAAAAAGTTTCTCCATAGCAAAGGAAACAATCAACAAAACTAAAAGGCAACCTACAAACTTGGAGAAGATATTTGCAAATGACATATTTGATAAAGGGTTAGTATCCAAATTATATAAAGAATTTATATAACTCAACACTCAAAAAATAATCCAATTAAAAAATGGACAGAAGACATGAATAGACATTTCTCCAAAGAAAACACACAGATGGCCAACAGACACAATGAAAAGATGCTTAATATCACTAATCACCAGGGAAATGCAAATCAAAACTACAGCGAGATATCACCTCACACTTGTCAGAATGGCTAAAATCAACAACACAAGAAACAGTGTTGGTGAGAATGTAGAGAAACGGGAACCCTCCTGCACTGTTGATGGCAACACAAACTGGTGCAGCCACTCTGGAAAAGAGTATGAAGCTTCCTCAAAAAATTAAAAATAGAACTACCATAGGATCCTGTGGCTGCATTACTAGGTATTTACCCAAAAAATACAAAAATACTTATTCAAAAGGATACATACACTCCAATGTTTACAGAAGCATTATCTACAATAACCAAATTATGAAAAGATTCCAAATGTCCATCGATTGATGGATGGATAAAGATGTGTGTGTGTGTGTGTGTGTGTGTGTGTGTGTGTGTCAGTGTACAATGGACTATTACTCCACCATAAAAAAAAATTAAATCTTGTCATTTGTGTTTTTGTGGGGGGTTTGTTGTTGTTGTTGTTTTTTAAGACTTTATTCGACAGATAGAGACACAGAGAGAAAAAGAACATCAGCCAGAAGAGGGAGAAGCAGGCTTCCAGCCTAGTAGGAAGTCTGATGCGGGGCTCGGATCCCAGAACCCTGGGATCATGACCTGAGCCAAAGGTAGACAGACACTTAAGGATTGAGTCAACCAGGCGCCCCAAATCTTGCCATTTGTAACAACATGGATGAAACTACAGTATTACGCTAAGCAAAATAAGTCAGACAGAGAAAGACAAATATCGTATGATTTCACTCATATGCGGAATTTAAGAAACAAAAATAAGCAAAGGAGGAGTTTGCAAAGAGAGAGAGGTAACAGAGAAAGACAAATATCGTATGATTTCACTCATATGCGGAATTTAAGAAACAAAAATAAGCAAAGGAGGAGTTTGCAAAGAGAGAGAGGTAAACCAAAGAACCAGAGTCTTAACTACAGAGAATAGACCAATGGTTACCAGATGGGAGATGGGGGGTGAAGAGGATCAGTTATATAGGTGATGGAGATTAAGGAGTGCACTTGTGATGAGCACCAACATGTATGAGGCGTTCAATCACCATACTGTACACGTGAAACTAGTATTATACCCTATGTTAACTAAATGGAAGTTAAATAAGAAACTATAAAGATAAGTAAATAAATCAAGCTAGCAAAAAAGCAAGCAAGCAAGCTCCGTGGAAGAGACAACATTTGAACTGAGCCTAAAAGACCCTAAAAACAAAACATTCTAAAACTATAGTCAATGGTCTCCTACACTACTGTATAAAAGCTCCATACTATAGGATTTCCTTATAGGAAAAAATATGCATATATTAAGAAGACATTTATATTTTCGTGGCTGGCAAAAAGATTATCCTTTTTTTAACCAGCTTGATTTTTTTCATAAAAGAAAAAAAGAAAACCATATCACTTCCTTAATACTGAACAGTGATTTTAAATGAAAAAAAAGTTTAAGTGTACCCTAAATACAGCACACTCTGAGCATCCAGCACCACAATTAAGAGAAGTAAATCTCCATTTACATTAAATTCTACAATGAGTAAAACTCACTCACTTTAATGGAAATCAAATCAGTAGCAACTTGAGAAAACAGGGATGGAGAATGATTGCAAAGTCTGGAACTTTCCAGACTGAAATGGTTATTACATCATCGTGTATATGTCAAAATTCATCAAACTGTAAACAAAAATATGTGCATATATACTATATGTAATATACTTCAACAAGTTGATTTTTTAATCAAAGAAGTAAAACTGACTAAGCCAAATGACAATGAAAAAACAAAGACCCTATTTATAATTGAACACAACTACAGAATTGGGTTAGGGCAAGATAGCTGAAAATAAAAATGAACACTTAATACACAAGTAAAATATACAATAAGTTGGCAATATTTCATAATGAAAAAGACCAAAAGGCAAAAGCCCAAAATATGTTGACTTATGACCATTGTTACCACTGAATTACTAATTACACAATTATATAAGCATTTGGTTGAACACTAATTATGCTGGATTTTGGAGATATCAAACAAAACACAGTACGTGCCTTCAGGAAACTTATAGTCTGATAGGAGAGCAATAAAAATCACAGGCAATTTAAATAATGAAAGGAATAACAGGCAGTGGGAGCTCTGGATGAAGACGAAGTTAGAGCCTTGGAACAGAGAGGAGTAAAAGGAAGTTTTCCATTTCCAGAAAGACTGCTGTGTAGCTAGAAGCTGGATTATTTATTTATCTATAAATATTCACTAAGCAGCCACCATGTGCCAGGGACTGTCCTGAGTACCAGGTACAGTACAGGCAAAACAGAAAGAGTTGTTATCTTTACATGGCCTAGGGTACAGACAGGGAAGCTAAAAATAAAAAGTAACAAGTGCTACAGGTATACCTAAAATTGGTGGTACACTATATGAAAACTGCTAAAATGAGGATAAACAAAAAGATACCAACTACAGACATGATGATCTGAGAAGAGGACAATTAAGCTTAGTTCTGAACGATGAGAAGTCAACTATTCGAGTCACTAAATTTGAAGGAGGGAAATTTTAGGAAAAGAAAAAGTATATGCTAACAGACAAAATCATGATGGCACATTTGGGTAATTTAAATAGTTCAGCATAGTTTGAAAACATATAAATTGAGCATGAGACTATAAAAACAAAGTGGGTAAGAAGTAAGGTCCAAGCAGTAAGACCTAATAATGAAGGACACTATTGTGGCTCAATATAGAGCTGGTATGCTTTTCTTCTCCTGCCCCAACCCTGGTTTGTTTCAATTACTACTTTACTCAAAATACTCATCACAACTACAAAAAGGAAAAGCTCATGAAATAAAAAGTCAAGAGCAATAACATTAATGTCAAATATTTAGAAGAGATCAACTTAAAGAGGAGAAGAAAACTAGATTTAGAAAAAAAAAACTAGAGGATACTGAAGAAGGGAAAAATATTTTACTATAAAGATTCAGGGGGAAAAAATGCTCAAGCAAAAATTCAACATAAAACGGACATAAAAGAATCACAAAAATGATAACATCTGGTTATTATAATTTTTAAATTAATAATTCAGGGCTATAGAAAGAAACACCTGAATCTAAAATGACCAAAACTTATCTCATAACCTTCATGTGAAAAAAAAAAATTTTCAAAACAGGTACAATCTACATATTTTGATTAAAAATTTTTAAAGAAAAATCAGACTAACAGTACTTTACATTAAGTTTGCTGCTAATTCATTACTCGGACAGGATGCTAGGCCAGACTACATGGTGCTTCTAGTTTTTCCATATACTCTATGCATTTCTGATAAATGGGAAAAGAATAGATGACCTGGCAGAAGGCTCAGACAATAATATGTGATTTACAGGACATGAATGCAGCTACCATAAGATTTATCTGACAGCCCTCTCCGATAGTGGACTGTTGAGTATCCGATGGAATGATTTCTAGTCTAGAAAGTCTACTACTGAGTAGCCATACACATTATTTATTTATTAGATGTTTTGGGTTGAAACCATTTTTAAATGATGCACTTCACAATGCACAGTCATAAATTTAGCTTTAAGCCCAAGAAGGGAGGTAGTGTTATTGGAATGTATGTCAGACTGAATTAGGATGAGCAAAGCAATGCTTTTATAAAGTGGCCTTGAATGCAATGTCAATTCTTTCAAAAATGATACTAATGTCAAATGAGCATGATACAAACACCCACAAAATGCTAGAATAATATTACTTGAAATATTTAGCATTTTCTTTAAATTCATATAGATTTCTACAAAGTTTATACACAAATACAACAAACACTAGGCACTAATAAGTTACATGCTTGTGAAAAACTAAATCTGAAGTATAAATAAGAGTTTGTTCAATTTTTTTCTATTCATCACAGAGAACACAGTGTCCTGAAGAACACATACAAACTGATTTTAAAGAAGCAAAAAGAATTAAATCAAGCTTTGAAGCTTAAGTAGCTCCTGAATTATTTTTACATGGGATTCAATATATGAATAAACCTAATTTAACAAATCTTCAGTATTTAACTTTACTCAAAAATGTAATGCTGAGTATGTTGAGAAACCTTTTGTACTCTAAATAACAGGATTTTTGCCTTAACAATGTTAAAATGTAAAATAGATAAAATATGAAATGGTGTCTAATCAACCTAATAATGAGTAAGTGAATGTTGAAAAATATAATCCTAGTTGAAGCTTCAAGAAAATATACAGTGATCTGTTTGGTCTTGATGACAGCAAACCAAATATGATCATTTCCACATTTCTTTGGCCTTCATCTTTCTTTTGTAATTAAATGTTGCTAATTTAAACACCTTGTTAAGAAGAAAGCAAAAAGAAAGTAAGTTCTGAATGGATTAAAAGAAAATAGTCAGAACATGGCTGACTGTCATGAAATTAACACCAACTAATTTGTAAAGTTTTAAATCAAATTTGCAGATGTGAAGTTCATAAGCATATCCCATTATTTACGTGATTAAAAATGAGTTTTTGACCTGATCTTTTGATCTTTGGCACTCAATCCTCTCCATCTCCCCTTAAAAAAATTAATTAAAATTTTAGCAATATGCTAGCTTTTCACTTCCCACCCTATCTCAGACTAAAAAAAATTATCAATCAAACTCAAGCCATCCCCACCCAGTATCTGCAAAATGTCGACTTCAAATTCAATTTCATATCTCTTAAGCTTTCATGTAGAAAAAGACAGTTCACTTCTTAACAAAATAAATCACTTTTGTGACTGCCAATCTGACCTCTTTGAATTAGGAAAATTCAAAGTGAAAAATGTAATTATCACCCCAGAACAATCTGTATACATCTGGAGCTAATTCTAGCTTCATTTTTCACATCATTTTTCACACTGTGCTACATCTGATAGAGATGCCATGGAACTTTTGAAGAACTCATAAAAAATCTTAAGGTCTTCAAATAACCAATAATGTATTTTATTTTATTCAAACAAAAATCTTGACAGTATCCGACTTTTGCAACTTACTCTACTAAGTGATCTTCATATCCCATTGAATTGGATTAGTATTAAACAGCACTGTGACATACATGATAAATAGGTACATTAAAACATGTCATTTTTCATCTTTTTAGCTTCTAACATTCAACTATGTAATATACTATCTGAAACAGCTTTGATATATCAAGAATATATTCAATTCTTCTAAACTAAAGAGTGGAAATTTTTTATCAAAATTCACCTATAAAACAATAATATCAGCATAAATAATTTCAGACTCTGAAGAAACAGTACTTCTTAAAAGTAAGGGTAATTTTGTATTGGTTTAAGAATGGCATATGGTAATTTAGATCCAAGAAATAAACAAGCAATTATTTCAAATTAGTTTAATGAAAAATTTTCTATATTAAACCTTTTAAAGGAATTGAGTTTTCTAAAGGAGATGATTGAATCCTTCTTGCTAAATCTAAAAATAATAAGCTCACTAGAAACAACTCCTCACAAGTTCATTATAAAAATCCATTAGGTGTAATCTCTAAAAGTAATTGTTCTTATTGCATTTTATTGACAATGCATAGTATTGATTTTTCACACCTTCTATGATTCTTTAATTTGTATTCATGAAATGTCCGTCAGCACAGTCTAAATAAATTTGGCAATATAGGTGCTAAAATGAATAAATCGATGCAAAGAAACATTAATTTTGTATTATCCTTATTCGTCAGGCAAGTAAACCACAAGAGTTGTAAATGAAGGTCAAAGGTTTTGAAATGGGTCAGAACCCTTGACCTCTAGACCAATACTCTTCCTATTAAAAAAGGCTATTTTAAAGTTTTAAGTAGCGGAATTTACTACCAGCAAGATACCATTTTTAAAAGACTACAAAGAAAACTCTCAATAAAAGCATTCATCTGTTTAATTGCAAAACAGAAAAGAAAAACCATCACAAGATACATGATTTTTACATTGTTTTCTAAAACTCATTAACATTTACCACATGAGGTATAGAATTTCTGAACATTGAAAACAATTTTGCTTTTGGAACTTATTTACTATGTCTTATTATGAAGGCTGCCACATTTTTGTTGATGTTTTCCCAAATCTACTCTGTATGTCAAAAATAATTAGCAATGACAAGAATTCAAAATTATTTATCACTCATTTTATAACCTCTACACAAAAGGGAAGTAAACCCATTATTCCTAAGGGAGTAAGAGTGGCACTCCACAAGATATAGAAATAAATCTGTTTCTATAACCTTAATACATGCAGCAAAGAAATTTAGCCACCTCAAGATCATTTGCTCTAGATGTTTTTAATGTGATTCTCATTCATCTGTTCCCTCCCAGCACTCACTACAAAATTATTTGCTAATATCAAAGACAAGTAATCCTTTTGCAATACAAATAAAATTACTTTACAGCAAAATCTCTACTAAAACAATTATAACTTCCTTGTAAAAAAAAGTCATGCAAGAATTTACTTTTAATCCAACATTTATTCCTGTTACTCACCTGAGAACACAGTAGCATAACCAATTCCACAACCGAACTACTAGACTTCATGCAAACCAGACCTATTTTAAAGAGAATTTAAAAGAAAAATTACAAAGTAAAAAAGAAGTATGAGTGATTTGTTATACAACTATATCCAAACTGGTTTTTAAAACAAAATTTAACATCTTGCTAAGGACAAACCCACACACATTCGATATAAGTAAACAAGGTACTGTAATTACTTTAAACTTGGCATCAAAACTACCACAATTTTATTTATAAACTATTTCATTTCAGTATTCAATCTACTAAAACATTAGAACTTCATATATAATGACATTTCACAATACTGAGAAATGTGCACAACATATGCCATATTGATCAGTATCATCTACATTTTGTTTTGGAGAGAGTTGATTGTTATACATGCAGAGAAGGGAAATGGCTCCCTGACCTCTGCTTTCTCCACCACACTCTCTCCCTTCAACCCTCTAGCTATCAATCAAGTTTCCATTTTGTTTCATGGCAGCAGACATCCCAAACACTCTTATTAGTACCTTGACCTGTGACCTCACACTAAACCTTAACAGAAGTGCAAGCTTTCTGTTATATATTCTTGATTTCTTATAAATAAATTCATTTACATTTTCTCTTTTCTGTTTCATCTGCATTCACCAAAAATATCTCAGGATGTAACTTCTAAACAATTAATACATATCTAAAGACCTCCTTAGTTTTGGTTAACAACAAAATCCAAAAAAGTTCATTCAAAGAACACTTCATAACCAGTATGTTTAAAAAAGCAATGCCCATAATTAAAAGCACTAAATTACTAAATCACATTACTAATAATCAGAAAAATTGTAATTTTTCATTCTGTATTTTTCTAAGCAAACACAAGTTTAGATCCAGGGCGTAACAATTAAAATAATTCCTGGTGGCCCCTTACACACCCTACAGAATTATCTTCTTTCTTTCTTCCCATGAAAGCTCTTGCAGGCATCCCATCCCATCTTATTCCCTTCCTTTAATCTTCTAGCTTTGTAGTTCGTTCTTACCTCTTTTAGTCATGCTGCCTCATACCTACTGATGGCACACACTGCCATTCTATAGCCTTATAAATAGCATTCACATTAAATAGGTTGTTCCCCCCTTCACTTTTTAGAAAAGAACCATTTTTCTCAATATCTGAAAAATTGTGTAACATAGAAATAATGATGGTAATAGTGTCAGCACCAACATAAAAATTAGTTACAGACTATATACATGTTGCATTAAGAAGGCAGGTCATCAACTAGACTAAACTATGGTTTCTGTAGAGCTGAAATGAGCATAGCTCTGCAGGTTAATACCAAGGCCAAAAGGAAGGACAAAGCAATAGTCCATCTCATTGCTGGAATAGCCCTCTGCTGGTCTGAAACCTTGTCACTTTATACAGAATGTAAACAACTAAGAAGTTCCATATACTTCCACTTCAAAAAAGGAAACCCTGATCTTTCTTCACTTAGGTGAATATTCCTAATTGCTCTATTCTAGAGAAACCAGAATTCCTACCAACTTTCCTTTAATGGCAAAACATTTGGGCTCTAATCTGGCTCAGACTTTTTTATCCACTCAGAAAAAGAATAATAATGATTTTAAAAAGGCCATCCAAAGTTAAAACTCAAAGATCAATGAGTTGAGTGTTCAGCGATAGTCAAAAAAATAGCATTTCATAGTTGGATTAGAACAATTCATGCGTTTTTTGGAATGAGGTTTTGTAGATTTGTAAAGGATGGGGAGGAGGGCTAAGGTGGATAGTATATTAAATTTTAAATGGGAAAGGGCTTTAGAGGACAAAAAAGACCTTATATTAGATCTCTAATAATAAGCTCCCTGTCTAAAAGACATTAATATTGTAAACAAAAATATATAACCATGGGCTCAAATAAACAATAAATATCACCAATAAAGGACCTCGTACCAGGCTGCACAACTTAATCATCTCTCTCTCTCCCTCTCTCTTGCCCTTGGGTGACACTGGTTGCAGGTATGAAAAGGAAGAAATGAATTATAAACCAATAAATCTGTCTTTAGACTCTAAGAATTATCCAGAGAAAAGCCCTAAAACAATAGAGTAAAGTTCTAAGTTGCTGCAGAAGTATTAATTTTCATTTATACACACATACATCCTATTATTGCCCCAGTTAGCAGAAAGCAAACAAGGTACTAGAGCCTCAGAGATATGAGAAGGCTCTTAATCCAACTTCCCTAAAGGTCTCTCAGAATAATGGCCGAGCACATTTTGCTTGGTTTTATATCTGGTTTGTTTTTCAAAGATTTGCAATTTTTGTCTCTTCAAAAAAGATAAACTCAGGATACCAAAGCCAAAAGTTTTATACTCTTCTGGAATTTCATGACCAGAGACGACTATAATTTCTTCACCCAAGACTATTTACCCCACTTCCATTACCACTGCTTTTCCTTACTGCTAAATTCAGAAATATTAAATGACTTACCAGGTATTAAGCTCGCAACATAACATCTAAACCCACTAATCTGTCTAAATTTTCAAGGAAAACGTGAAAAACAGTCATGACCTGTTGCCATATGGAATGTAAGAAGTCTTTAAAAAAAAAAAAAAAAAAAATATATATATATATATATATATATATTTTAAAGATTTTGTTTATTTGACAGAGAGAAACACAGCCAGAGAGGGAACACAAGCAGGGGGAGTGAGAGAGGGAGAGGCAGGCTTCCCGCCAAGCAGGGAGCCCGATGTGGGACTCGATCCCGGGTCTCTGGGATCATGACCTGAGCCGAAGGCAGTCGCTTAACCAACTGAGCCACCCAGGCGCCCCCCAAAATATATATTTTTTAAGTCAACTTTGTTTTTATATAAAGATGATTACAAACATTATTAGATGTTTTAATGATAACTTAAGCATAATAAACTCGAATTCTTATTCTACGTTGCTCTGATTTTAAAGGTATTTGTATATTTCCTATATGAGCAATGCCCTTTGGATACGACTAACTGCTCCTCATCAAGCTATAAACATGATATCCACCTTGTAAATACTAATTTCAATTTTCAAATAATCTTCTAACAGGTTCCATCTTATTGTTAATTCTGGTCCTTTGTCTTAAACTTACATCATCAAAATTTTGTTGAAAAGAAGACAGCCATGTTCTTTGATCCAGAATTTAAAATATTTTCTTCTTCAGACTTTCAAACACCATTCAGAAAGATCAATCCACTGCTTTTCTTTGTTTCTACATGAGCTTTTCCTTCATGTGACACACCTGCCTTTTTTATTCACTTAGAAACTGTACCAAATAAATTATGCTGTTTGACTATGGAAGAACACTGTCCCATGCCTTTTTAGCAAAATAAGATGCTCCATGTTCCTGTCAGAAAATATTGCATAAATTTTGTACAAATGAAGTCTTTCCTGTTGAATGACACATACTATGAAAATCAATTTCCTTTTTGTCCACAGAAATATACTGTGCACTAATGAATTCTTGAGTTTGATAAAATTTATGATTGCTGCTCACTGTTTCTTTAAATTCATCCTCAGATGGTCTAACAATTGTAAAATGTCTTCTATCAATTTTTTCACCTTATCATTAAGGGCAGGAAATTACCAATCTGGATTCCTAATTAAATTTGGTGAAAGCTGAAAATAAGACGACAAAAATGACGTCCACAGATTTCTTCTACACCAATTACAGTGATATTTCTCAGCCTTTTTGTCATTATTGCTCCCCACTAGGAAGCCACTTCAGACCATATTTTTCTTAACTGCACCCCCACGACATTTTAATACTAAACATATACTGTGTAGATGTACCGTGACCCACTGGAGGGTCAGAAACCATTTAATACTTAAAATGTTTTTGCCCTCCAAATACCAGTTTTTGTTCCCACTGAGAAAACAAATTTCTACCTTCTTAAAATATGATCCAGTACTTTGGGAAATGCAGTAAAACCTGACAGTGATCCAAGAGTGATGATTTATTTTCTTATTGTAGCATAACTCTAGAGGCAATTCCAGTATTCTTGTCTTCTCATTATTTTATAGTCCTTACTACAGTAGGAATAATTGATGAATAATGGTGAAATAGCAAAATGTTTTAAGGTATAGTAAAATTAAGATCACAAAGACCCCATAATGAATCCTAGATTTATAAAAACATGTCTACATATGGTAATTGTAGATAGAATAAATTTTATTTTTCAGAAATTTTCTTTGTTTTTGAAAGACCTCCTTAAAAAAATAAAAGTAGTAAAATATCAGTCCTTTAAAAAGGTTAAAAAAAAGGGGCGCCTGGGTGGCTCAGTTGGTTTGGCGACTGCCTTCGGCTCAGGTCATGATCCCGGAGACCCGGGATCGAGCCCCACATCGGGCTCCCTGCTCAGTGGGAAGCCTGTTTCTCCCTCTCTAACTCCCCCTGCTTCTGTTCCCTCTCTCGCTGTGTTTCTCTCTGTCAAATAAATAAAAAATCTTTAAAAAAAAAAAAAAGGTTAAAAAAAGGGTTAATATCATTAAAATTGAGTCAATCAGAAAATACATGGTTCTAGGCAAGATGCAATAGGAAGTGTTAGTTACCTCTAACTAAACTTCTAAATCTAATCTCAAGCTATCAGAAAATAAATGGGACACAGAAACCACTAAATGACATCATGAAGAAACAATGGCCACAGAGTGCCAAAACGTGTAACATTCTACACAACAACCAACCAGATTTCATCAACAAGCCAATAGCATGAAAACAGAGGGAAGTACGGAGAAACTGTTTGATATTAATACGTAAAAGACACAACCAAATGCAATAAATTGATTTTGTTTGTATATTAATGAAAAGAAAATGTTTTATAAAAAGACATCTAAATAAAGATGAATATGAACTAAGTATTATATGACATAAAACTATTATCAATATTAGGTGTATTCACAGCAAGTACGATTATGTAAGAAAAATATCTTTTTTTACATATTTAAGGATAAAACAACATAATGTCTGAAATTGTTTTATGTACTAAAGCAAAATAAAGGGAGAAAGATATAACAAATAATTATAGCAAAACAAAGTTGGTTTGGGAGTTGGTAATAAGTTCATGGTTATTTCATTTTTTACTCTGTAAATATTTAACATATTTAAAATTTCTTAAATAAAAAAAAAATCATTTAAAGAAATGTAGAAGTAATAAGCTTTCCAGTATCTGGGCATACAACTAGTGACTGACAAAGTCAGGATTAAAACCAAGGTCTCCTGTCTTTGAATCTAGTGCTTTTTGTACAGTATCATGCTACAAACACTTCTACTCAAAACTTTATTTTACAAGGCACAAAAACCACTACCCAAAACATTCCTTACAACTTAAAATAGTTATGTAAGATGCATAAAACTCCTACTAGATTTTTTTTGCTAACTTTATGAATACAGTCCAGTGAGTAGGCACTGTCAGGTATATACATAAGCAAGAGACCATCACCTTCCTTGTTATCAGTTTAGCAGAACTTACCAGTAAGAAATTGATTCAAAATTAAATTTTGTTCAAGGATCTAGGATTGGCAAGTTTAGTACTTTTGAGTATCTTGTTGGATCTATTATAAAACCCAAAGACCAACTAAAAGGCAATAATGCCTTGCTACATCAAAAAGATGTAATTAATAATTCATTTCACAATAATGAAATATAGTTCATAAGTTGTCACACAACTTTAAAAAGTAAACAGTTAACATATGAAGTACAAATCAGGGAGAAGTCCTTCAATTCTTCAATTCATTATCTTTCAAATTTTATTACTTCACTAGATCAAATAGTCCATGCATGGCTGAATAAATTATATCCTTCAGCAGATAAAGTAAATTTCTACTCCAAATTAATTAAATATTTCTAAAACGTGAACTGTTTCAAATATATTCAATGCTACTTTTTCCCTCTGTTGAAATGAAATCACTCATCACCAACTTCATATACATCTATAGAGTACAGGTGATAATGAAATTCCTATTTTAATTAAAGCTTATTATTTAAAAAGTGCTGATATCCCTCTATTAATGCTAAGATAAAAAGTATGTTAAACTACTGAACTACCTCTATCTTGCACTTCCATAGTCTTACTTCTATAAAAAGAGTATTTTGGGGGGATGCCTGGGTGGCTCAGTTGTTAAGCATCTGCCTTTGGCTCAGGTCATGATCCCAGGGTCCTACTCAGCTGGAGGCCTGCTTCTCTCTCTCCCACTCCCTCTGTTTGTGTTCCCTCTCTCACTGTGTTGTCTCTCTGTCAAATAAATAAATAAAATCTAAAAAAAAAAAAAAGTGGTTTTTTTATAAGTTTTTAAAAAATCCCTCAAGACATCATCTACTGACTGTTACTAAACAAAACTTTATAACTAAAACTGAAAATTGATATTTAAAGAGACCAGAGTACAGATAATTACATTTTTCCATAATTTTTCAGCTTTAGGAAAATCAAAGTGTTTTATCCTAAACAAACATGGACACAGACAAGCCAGATTTAGCAAACTTCCAGTCCAAACACTTCTAAAAAATAATCAATTCTATATTGTCACTGATGAAAGTCCTCTAGCTTATCCTTAGAAAATTCTCGTTCTAAGGACGAAGATCAGTATTTTGAAGACAGTCTATTAAGCTCTTACCTAGAATTGTTTGAAAAGCTATTCTCTGTTGAATTGAGATCTGCTGGCAGAGATAGCACTCGGCTGAGTCACCCATTCTAGTATCAGAAAACATTCACTACATGCCAAGTGCACCATATTAAAAAAAAAAAAAAAAAAAAAAAAAAAAGAAGTCCAGGTTCACCTGGGTGGCTCAGGTCATGATCCTGGAGTCCCAGGATGGAGTCCCATATTAGGCTCCCTGCTCAGCAGGGAGTCTGCCTCTCCCTCTGACCCTCCCCCGTCTCAGGCTCCCACTTCTCTCTCTCTCTCTCTCTCTCTCAAATAAATATATTCTTAAAAAAAAAAAAAAGAAGTCCGAACACTTCTCATTCATTTCACAAACACCATGGTTTTCAACCCACTCAACAACCAACTCTGAATAGTACCTAAATTGACACCATCTCAAAGTATACTACCTATAAAGGATCCAGGAATTTATGTATAAGCAGGATAGAGTACTACTGTTACTTCTGCTTTTACTTATTTATAAAACAGAATTCTACTAATAAAGACTAATAACACATTCCTCATTTTCCTAATACGTGGCAATACACTATTGTTTATATGGATCTTTAGTTAAAGTAAAACCCCTTGTAAATGCCCACTAATTACTGTAACACTAATCTTTCCATTCTCTATTCTCATAGTTCATTTTAATGCATTAAAAAAAGAAATCTAAGTCGCAGTTCTTTAGTTCAGTGCATACTTTACTGCTTCATCCAAATCACTGATTAAAATTCCAAATCAGATTAGAATAATAGATGAGACATATTTTTCAAAAGATACAGACTTCATAAGAAACCTTGTCAAAGGTTGAAAAGACCTGAACAATGAAACTTCATGCATCTCATATTATTCATTAAAATTTTTAACCTTGAAACTTAAAATTTAAATATTTATTTATAAAGTGACATACAGACAAATCACTTACTTGTTCCTTCTATAAGCAGTTCCTGTCCATGACTACCCAAAAGTGTCCGAGAAAGAAAAGGTGCAAAATCCACAAAAATCTCTCGCAGAAGAGGAGCTGCCTTTTCCAAAGCATGTTCAAGCCTCTCTGTAATACTAATGGAAAGATGTTATCTGAACTATTCATTAGAAGTTACAATTTCTAGTTTTTAAAATGAGTTCCAGAGAAATGTAAAATTCATGAGAAATTAAAAATTACATAAAGACTCATAATTGCTACACATATCATTCCTTTACTATTAAGGAATGATACCTTTATTATTAAGGTATATACCCTTTATTATTAAGTTACCACCCCCAGCCCTGACAAATATCTGGTAAACAATCACTTTAAGCATCAGCTCTTATTGGAAATCTTAATGGGTCAGTTGAGCACTTTATTTTAACACCATTATAACCTAAAAAAAAAGAGCACTTTATTTTAACACCATTATAACCTAAAAAAAAAAAAAAACTCTACCACATCATATCCAATTTGTGTATTCATGAGGCACCCGAGTGGCTCAGTTGGTGTAAGCATATGCTTACAGCAACTCATGATCTCAGGGTCCTGGGATACAGCCTTGGGTTGGGATCCTTGCTTTCAGAGGAGTCTGCATCTTCCTCTCCCTCTGCCCCTCCCCCAACTTGTGCACACACTCTCTCTCTCTCAAATAAAATGTTCAAGAGAAAAAATTTTATCTTTTTTTTTTTTTTAAGATTTTATTTATTTGACAGAGAGAAACACAGCCAGAGAGGGAACACAAGCAGGGGGAGTGAGAAAGGGAGAAGCAGGCTTCCCGCCGAGCAGGGAGCCGGATGTGGGACTCGATCCTGGGTCTCCGGGATCATGACCTGAGCCGAAGGCAGTCGCTTAACCAACTGAGCCACCCAGGAGCCCCGAAAAAATTTTATCTCTTAAGAAACCATCAGCACCTTCAGTTCAAGAAGTATATCTTCATTTCTAAGTTCTCAGCTGCAGCATATAGCAGACTCCAAAAATATGTATAAACTGAATTAGTTTACATTTTTTTTATTGACATCTTTAAGAATTTTTTTTTCTAAAGCAATCTGAACAACTTTTCATTTGAAATTAGTATACTTTACTGGAATATTTATAATCTCAATTTATATATTAATATGTCTCTGTGACTATATGCACATATACTCATGTGTATACACACACACAAACACATATACAACCACACACATGTATATATTTAATGAGTTAAACAAGCTCCCTGCATTTCAGGAAATTCAGAGGTATCCACAGCTTTAGTTTCTAACTTATAAATGAAACATATACACAGCCACTATTTACCTATTTATTCGCACAAAGAGTACTTCATAAGACCAAGAAGAGTGGCTACTAAAACTACCAACTGTTAAGGTGTTAGAAAGTTCTTCTACCAATTAGCATCTCATCCTAGGTACTACCCTTAATACTATTCCTCTCTACTTATAGAGACTCATCTCAGTATAATATTGCAACTACAAGATTACACTTATAACACCTTAGTGCCTATATTTGTGGAGTATTATGGATTTTCCAGTGCTGGAAGGAGGACAAAGAACGCTATCCACGAAGGCTCTAGTGGTAGAAAATATTCACAGTATTCCACCTTAGAAACTGAAATGCACATTCCCAATTTATAAAGGTTAAGCACAATAAAAAGCCACCTACTATTCAGTTTCACTGTGGCTTTGGCTGACTGGCTATAACTTACTTCAGCATTTTTGTATAAAACAAACAATGAAGTCTACATTCCCAGTTCATAATCATATGAAACCTAAATCATAAGTTACTACGTGTGTGATTAAATATTTGTTTTGCGTGCGGCACTTATTAATCTCAATAGCCACTTCTCAAAAACCTTTCACACCTCATAATCTGTAAAAAGGAGCTTCTAAAATACTCAGGCCTCTAAATGTCACTTACATTTTTTAAAAAGGAAATAGACAAAAGAAAGTTAAAGAAAAAAAAAAGAACTATAGCTAGACAGTTTAAAGAGCCATCAAAAGGAATAAATCACAAATATCCAAGTTAATAGCTTTAATACCTCATATTTGAAACTTGGTCTTGTGGAACTGAGCCAACTGTTGGCACCGAGGGCAATTTTGCATTAGATGATCTACCACCTGTAAAAGAAAATAACCATTTATAGGAATCTTCTGTTTGTAGATAAAGGTTCAAACTATCTTTATACCAAGTCAACAAAAAACATTACAATGCATTTTAAATGTCCATTATAATTTGGATAACATTAAAATCTACCAATCAACAAGGTCTCTCTCTAATCATTTAATATGTAAATCTTAGTTACAAGTTTGATTATTACACCAAGTAACCTATGATCCATCGGCTCTAGAGGTAATAGAAAACTAAACTTTGACTCACTAAACTGCAGTCATGATTGCTTCTATCCAACAAGTGGCAATAGAGATTTACAAGTAGACACTTTAAAATTGAAGCAAAATGCAAAAACAGCTAATTCCAAATTTAGCCTCAAGCACATAAACTTCCACTTCCATAAAAACTGACCTTATTCAGTTACCAAATAACTTATGCTTTAGCCTGACTGCTTCTGAGTCTAGTCTAACAAACATAGCTCAGTGAATACCTGAGAAACCTTTCTCAAATGATTCAAATAGAAGTTATACTCACTCATTTGTATCCTCAATGTAATTAGAACATAACCTGGTGGTGCATTTGTCACACTATATTTCAATTGATTTTTTAAATATCCTTCTTCCTATGATACTAATCTTTTTAAAAGCAGAGACCTCATCTTTTTCATCCATCTCTCTCTAGAGCCTAGAGAAATTGACAAGAGGAGGTCCTAAATTTATGTTAATTGCAGAAATTATTCCCTTAATCATTCCCATCTTCCATATTTTACAGGTTAATCTTCCCACCTGGGATATACTTCCTATTTTCTACTTTTTTATGTCCCTCTCTTTGTTCAAACTACCGTGTAAAATTAATTTCTACCATGTGATCTTATTTTACTCTCCAATGAATACTTCCAGATACTCTTAAATACTCTTGTATATTTTGGTGAATGGCCAATTCATCCTCTTATATTACAAAATGTTAAAGCTATTTTATCCTACACAAGAATTATCTTGTTTTCAACAAATAACTGTTTACTTTGCAAGAGAAAAATAATCACTAGAAAAGTTAACTCTCGAAGAGTAAAAGAATGGATAGGAACAAAAACAACACACATTATGACAAGTCTTGAAAGAGTGAATCTAGAAGTCTAGTTTGTAGGAATATTTACTAAGGCTTAAGGAATTCTAAAAGCTCAAGAAAGAAAGGGAAATAATAAAGTTCCTGCTTAAGAATTAGGATATTTGGGATAGACCATCATTCAATTTAAGCTAGGAATAGGACCCAAAGAAACAGAACAGCCATTTGCTTTTTCTAAGGCCAATATGAAGAAGGAAATGAATAGATACATGCAGTGTCCCTCTATGACACAGGGACTGTACGAGACACTGGAATCCAATGGGGATGATATTCTTACAACCTGGAGTCTACAAGTACAAGAGACACGCACATCTTGCTTGCAACTGTAATTCAGTAAAATTCAGTTTCTGAAAGCAGGATCTTAAATGGGTGGCAAGTTGGTATCTGGGTATATACAGACTGAAATCCCATCACAATTCTATAGAGGAACAGTTCAAAAAAGACAGGAAATATACTGAAGCAAATGAAACAAAGAATATGCAAAGCTGATAAACAAGAGAAGAGCGGCTCAAGAGTTCCTGTAATCTATGCACTACCAGAGGTCTGATGCTTTTGATATGTTCTCAAAAAATCAGGCATAGGTATGCTAGAAGCACCTAAAAGGACAAAAAGTGGTGAGGACAGAAAGATAAATAAAGGAGAGATAGAAGAAGAAATGCTCATCTAGCATACATAAAGATGAAAGACAGAAACAGTTGAAAATGTAGAAAAGCAGTCTCGGGCATCAGGAGCTGGCCTGGTAACATTGATTAGGCCTAGTTTTGTTAGGAGCTGGCTTAGAATCCACAACTAAGTTTTGCTGTTCTCTTGAATATAAACACTTCCATAAAACATCAACATTAGACAAAGCTATGCTGTGATCGTGCTGAATAAACACAAAACAATACCACCACGTGATCACATTCCAACAGATAAAAACATGAGCTCTGTCCAAATAACAAAGATGGCCAAACATCCCAAATCCTAGTATGAATGACTGACTGCTTTACAAATTATAGCTTTAGGCTTCCACGCTTCTAATGAGATTTATTAGGATACCTTATTGTAGTATTACCCATGC
Source organism: Spilogale gracilis (assembly GCA_004023965.1). Taxonomy (NCBI): domain Eukaryota; kingdom Metazoa; phylum Chordata; class Mammalia; order Carnivora; family Mephitidae; genus Spilogale; species Spilogale gracilis. The sequence continues at coordinate 22,622 of PITA01003144.1, forward strand.
TTCCTAACAGTATTCAATTCAGAAGGAAGCCCCACTTCCTTAACCCCTCCCTAAAATCACCTAATATAAGATCAAACCCTATATAAATCATTTCTAACATTCTCTTACTTAGATGGCCCAAATTTCCCCATTGTGTGCATTCTCCCTTACTGAACAGACTTATTCAGCCAAAGGTTTATTCCTGGCAGTCTTTCATTAGAGCACATTGATGGAGACCTTAGATGAAGTCAGGCAGAGAAAGATAAAAATCATCAGATTATTTTAAAAGAACTAGAATTAAAGAAATCTCTAAGAATTCTTTTCCAAAACAACCTGTTTCATCAGGATAAAATGCACATTTTTCCACATGATAGCATTTCTCAAATGAAACGTTTTATACTCAAAGGCATCTTAACAACTGTAGGCAGTCATAATTGAAACCTAATTGTAAGAGGAAACTGGATAAAATTAAGAAAGCAACAGATCCAAATAAAAGATATGGTGAAAGACTAAGGAAGAAATGCATAACTATCTAAAAATCTTTATTTTGCCAGTCTACAACCTCAAGATCACATAACTAGAGGCCTAGAGGAAAAACACACACTTGTATATTTTCAACATACTGTGTAAGTATAATGATTTACTTGTAGTGAAGACGAACCTCTAAGCTCCATTCCAAAAGCGTAGGCCATAGATCATCTCCATTGCCCCCCTCACTACAAAAGGACACCAAATGTGGCAGTAAATTTACCTGGGCTTAAAAGCATAGGGTTCTTTTTTTTTTTTTTTATGGGGGAGATTGGGGAAGAGATGGAGAGAGAGAAAGCATCGCAAGCAGGCTCCATGCCCAGCACAGAGCCTGACATGGGGCTCAGTCTCACAACCCTGAGATCATGACCTGAATGGAAATCAAGAGTCATATGCTTAACTGACTGAGCCACCCAGGTGTCCCAAGGTTTTCTTATTTTTAATTTGCATGGTTACCCTAAAAGAAACCAAATTCCTGAGTGAACCCTGAGGACTGAAACAAGCAGGCAGCTTTATTCACCCATTTATTTACTGAAAATTATCTTTTGAGAACAAATAGAAGACCAGGTATTGTTCTAGATGCTTGGGATGTATCAGTGCTTACATAAACAAAAAGTTCAGCCCTTGTAGAGGAAGACAGACAATAAATAATAAACATAATAAATAAGCCAGAAGCTAGAAGGTGGTTGTGCTATAGGAAATAATAGAGAAGAGTGGCGGGTAGTGAAAGCTGGTTGCATCTTTAGATATGGTGATCAAGGTAAAACTTAGGGAAGGTAACCTATGAGTGAGAAAGTCTGAAGGCAGGGAGAGAGTTAGCCAAGAGAAAACCTGTTATCTGAGAATCTGCAATCTTGTGTTTCAAGTAAAATCAGTTATTTTCCCATTATGACTATAGTATAAAAATACTGTGCTTTAAGGGGCAAAGGGCCCTCTTTTCCAAACCTTCTAAATCTAGTCAGGCCTCAAGCAGTTGGCCTCAACAGAACAAGGAAAGCTTCTGCACCAGGATGGGGGCTGCACTGACCTGGAGCAGGTACATGAGCTCAAACAACGTGAAGCAAGCATTTAAGTAGAAAAGTAAACTAAACAAAAGAAAACTAAAACGAACTTTGAGGCTAATGATTTGAAATTAAGGGCATTCATAAGAATTCATGGTTTCACTAAATACAGGTAATATATAAAAGTTTCTATGAAATATATACCCTCATTCAAATACCCATCCGTATATAGTCCCTAGTTCTGTCCACTGAGAGAACTTGGGAGGAACAATACCCTAACACCTCATGTCCAAATCTTGCTTCTAAATACTGTTCTTCACTAAGAGAAAGAAATAATCAATTCAAGATCTATTGGAGAAAAGTACACAATAAGCTTGAAACATCTAGTTTTATTTTTTAGAAAGCAAAGATATGCCCAAGGAATAGTAGACCATCATTCACAAAGACACAGAAGCCAGCTTGAAGGGACTACCACTGACCAAACTGGAGACATTCTGAGCATAAAAATAGTGATAATAACTCACTACAACCCATCCAATAAACAGGAAGCCAAAAAGACCATACTGATAGGATAAATTAGCAATCTGAGGAACAATATATTTAAATAATTTCAAAGTACCTTCCCACAAAACACTAAGAACAAAAGGGAAAGAGTAACTTTACCACATAGAAAATTGGCAGTTAGATAATTAGTTAATCACAACGAAATTGGTATCAATATTGTGACAAGTCAAAATTGTGCACACTGGGTGATTACTGAAGTGTTAAATCACAATACTGTACACCTTAAAACTAATATAATACTGTAGGTTATATTACGTTATACTGGAGTTAAAATCGATTTTTTTTTTTTTTTAACTAGGCTCCATACCCAGTATGGAGCCCAACACACGGCTTAAACTTACAACTCTGAGATCAAGATCTGACCTGAGGTCAAAAGCTAGATACTGATTGAGCCACCCAAGTGCCCCACTCCTTGATTTTTTGAGGTAACTTCCTAGAAGTCAATAAACACACATTTTAAATATGGACACATATTGCCAAATTGCCCTGAATAGAGAATAAACAATTTACATTTCTTTGAGTACTAGTAAAATTGAATGAATTTTCCCACTTTAGTGGAAATAAAACAGTTAACATAAATAACTACTACTATGACCTTTTGAGCATTTTTGTAGTAATCTGTTTCTTTATAATTTGTAATTATTATATATAGTGACATTTACTTTTTATCATTCATTACAAATACTTAAGTGTGTAGTAATTGTTGCCATGCAGAATTCTAGAACGTTCCTTTTAAATCATTTTACCAGTATGATTTAGAAAAGAGAAATACCACCAAATTTTTAACACAGTTGTTAATATGTTTAAACTAAAAAATGTAAAGCACCTAAGATGGGGTGCATGGGTGTCTCAGTCAGTTAAGTAACTGCCTTGGGCTCAGGTCATGATCCTAGGGTCCTGGGATTGAGCCCCGCATGAAGCTCCCTGTTCAGCAGGGGGCCTGCTTCTTCCTTTCCCTCTGCCACTCTCCCTGCCTGGGCTCTATCCTGCTCTCTCTGTCAAATAAATACATAAAATATTTATTAAAAAAAAAAAGCACAACTAAGATAAAGTAGATTCTCCAATGTCCCTTTCCCACATTTTTGCAAAGCACTACACAAGAAAAGTCAATAGCACTTCCAAGTGACTCTACTATATATTCATTATCGCTACTATCCATTTTTAGCGTTTCATTTATATATTACTTACCTATTAAATTCTGGTAATAAATATAAAAGTTCCTCTACTCTTCTCAGCCTAAAATCCATTTCCCTTCCTGCTTTCAAAAAGAAATGTTAGGTCATTCAAGACCACAGCCTTTCTCTTCCACATCTAAAAAGAAATCAAGCCAAGCTCTCAAGATCTCAACAATCAATCTCTCACATAACTTCCATACCAATTTCTTTAGAAAACATGTTCTACACTAGCAGAAAACACTTCCTCGCCAGCCACCTACATCCAAACCATTCTCAAACTCAATCCTAGCTCTATCAGTATTTAAAATAGGCCAGTTTCTCTGATAATAACTACCCTTCTTGGTTTCTTATATGACTGAAAGGTTCGGGGGAAGCAGTAATAGGTAGGCCATTTACTAGCAGTGGAGCCCTGGGTAAAGTTACTTAAGCTCTCTGTGCTTCATTTTCCTAATCTATAAAATCAATACTGATACCTACACTTCACAGAACTATTCTGAGCCTGGGCCATAATAAATACACAATGAATGATTGCTTCTTTCCCACCCTTCTACTCTATGACTTCCTTTAAAATACTTAAAGAAGTTATCAAAGTTCCTTTTAGCCGGTACTTCAGGTTGAAAATACACCCATATTCTTCAGTGATGTGACACTAAGTATAGGTAACTTAAATGACATGAAGCTTATAAAGTACCTTTTAAAAACATTACTCTAGGGGCACCTGGATGGCTCAGTTGGTTGAGCGACTGGCTTCAGCTCAGGTCATGATCCCGGAATCCCGGGATGGAGCCCTGCATCGGGCACCCTGCTGGGTGGGAGGCCTGCTTCTCCCTCTCTCACTCCCCCTGCTTGTGTTCCCTCTCTAGCTGTGTTTCTCTCTTATTTATTATAAATAAATAAAATCTTAAAAAATAAAAAAATCACTCTAAAAAGTTTTTAAAGAAACCAAAGGTAAATCTATTTAAAAGTTGAAGTTATAAAGCAAAGAATCAAACCCAGATTTAACTATTATAAAAAGAAGATTTCCAAGAATTTCATTTATCAGATTAGTATAAAACAAAACATAGCCATAATCGTTTGGTAAACCCAGCTACTACACAATAAAATATTTTTATTAAAAGCTTGTACTGCCTCACCCATTCCCATAATTTCCTCAGGCTCACTTCATTTATATTTGGGCATTTTGACTCAACTTACTCTCTTAGGTAAGGCAAATAAAATTAGTTACAGGTATAGATAATCAATAAGGATCTGAGCAACTTGACCCTCCCTGAATTATGTTTGGTCCTCAGGCAGAACTAGATCAATAGTTCTGATTCAGTTCTGATCACCAACTCTCAGCCAACATAGAGATTCAGAAATCTAGACTGTCTGACCTCCCCACAGGCTTGGCTCCTTTGGTGGAGGGCACTTTAGGAATCTTAGTTAATTCCTACAGGATCAAGTTGAGAATCTCCCCTTTCCATAACACATTTCCTTCCCATTCCCTTGAAAATCAGAATTAAACTTTTCTTTTTACTGGGATTTTTATTTATCTCTGTCTTCCTCCCCTCCTCTCCATCCTGCTGAATTGAGAGCTAAGTGTACACCTAAGAAACTGCATGTCTATCCTAATGCATAGTATTAATTTTAAAGTGAAGTTAAAGTACCCATTTCTTTATAATGACAATCTTTAAAGTATATATACGAAATCCCACTTCACAAAGTTTTCCATTTTCTCATTTTTTTCCACATTAAAATTTCAAACTAGAGGGCAAAACAAGGTAATATTGAAAAGAATCTTTGGTGGTGTGTATGTACGTGTACACACACACACACACACACACACACACACACACACACACACACTGGAATATTATGCAGCCATCAAAATGCAATCCTGTCATTTACAACAATGTGGATGGAAGTGGAGGCTATTATGCTGAGTGAAATAAGTCAGTCGGAGAAAGACAATTATCATATGATCCCTCTGATACAAGGAATTTGAGAGGCAGGGTTAGGGGTCATGGGCGGAGGGAGGGAAAAAATGAAACAAGATGGGACCAGGAGGGAGACAAACCATAAGAAACTGAGGATTGCTGGGGGGTGGGAGTTCAGAGGGATGGGGTGGCTGGGTAATGGACACTGGGGAAGGTATGTGCTATGGTGAGTGCTGTGAATTGCATAAGAATGATGATTCACAGACCAGTACTCCTGAAGCTAATAATATATTATATGTCAATTAAAAAAAAAAAAAAAGAATCTTTCACCCTTCTGTATCTGGAATTTCTGAGACTCAGGTCCATCCTTCTATTTCTACACAACACTCAATGAAGCACTTCAGAGACTAAACATCTTTATTATAGTCAGTTAATGACACCTCCAGTTCTCTAAATCCTTGACAGCAATATGCTCACCAAACCATAATTGGCTTTGACTTCTATTACTAGCGATTAATTAACTATTACTGAGCTTTATGTCTTTTAATTTGTGGACTTTTTAAAGACCACCTTTATTTAGAGTATAAAAAATATTGTTTCTAAAAGGACTACTGGTAGTTTTTCTTGAACTTCTCTGAATCCGAAAAAAAGGAAAATATAAACTCCCATCTATTTAAAAGTAAAGACAATAGTAAGTCTCAAGAAAATATTTGTATGAGGCTTTAGGTAGTAGGTACAAAACAAAAATAGCTTTTACTGTGCTGACTCTAATTTTAACAAGCTGAAATGCATATCCAAAGTCAGTGGCTCTAAATAAAAAAGTAACAAAAGAGCCTTCCTGACAGGCCCCTGAAAGTGTTGCCAATTTTCAAACCTAAAAGAGACTATTGCAGAAAGGGATTCTATAAACGGTCTTTTTTAATAATAAGAGAACGCTTTACCAAAAAGATAAAAAGGTCGGGGGCGGGGGGGGGCGGGGGGAGATGGGTGAAATAGGTAATGGGGTTTAATGGATACATTTGTTGTGATGAGCACTGGGTATTGTATGGAATCACTAAATTGTATACCTGAAACTAATATTACACTGAAATTTAAAAAATAAAATTAACTACCAATAAATATTGGAGGAAAACACCACACAAAAAAAACCCACTAACATATCAGTTATTTCACAGAGGTCGTCCTCCATCTCTCCCATGGAAAAAATGTAATTTCCAAATATTCTGCATTTTTTAACTCAGATAAAATCACAAATTTATGACTAATTTATTGTTTTAAATTAACAATAAATATTTAATACACAACCACACATACGTAAATGCAGAAGCTACTTTGAACATGTGGAATGATACTGACTTATCTTTTCCTTATCCTTGCACTGATAAACTGACTCCTTCAAACTGACAGTTTTCCAGACATTGAAAAGAACAAAAAGGAAAATGCAAATATATCATCTGTCTAGTATCTATCCAGGGAATAGCCAACTGTTTATACAAAGTCCCTAAGGATCTAAATAAGTAATGTCCTTTGCAGTGAAGTATCATTAAAACAAGTGCCAATATCTAATCCTAAGAACCTTTTTAAATTTAGATTTTTTAAATTTCTCATTCTGCCTTTCACCTTCTCAACCTCCTCACCGATTCTGTACCAGTCACAAGAGGGACAGTCTGTACGCCCAGTAAAAACTCTTTACTAAATAAAAAATTTGTACTGATTGAGTAAATATAAGTTCTTAAGTCAAATTTCATATAAACAAAGAATCAAATATTTTTTCAACGTTAAAAATAAACATGCTAATTAATAACTCTGAGAAAGATGAGAGCCTAAAATTCTAATTAGAAGTATAATTATTATATTTTACAAACTAGCAAACACCCAGCATATAAATTACTGAAAAACAGTCTATTTAGTTCCTTTATTGGGTTAGCTTCATTTTCGTTTTAATCACTTATGCTTTGCATCATGGTGGAAAAAACATGTTAGCGTATCTGAAAAAAGAGTAATGGCATTTTAACACATACTGTATTCTGGGCAATTAAATCTATACTGATGAGGAACTTTAAAATTTCCAGATTTTGATATATTTAATAAAACTGTTTTCTCTTTTAGCTTTCTTTTAAAACATGCATATATCAACAGTATATACCTTGTACTCTGATAAATATCTTTGATCAGTTACTAAGGAAGATTTGCCATTGATATTAATAGACTATCCTTTTTTGCAAATAAAATGTTACAGAAGCTAAGGAATATTACCCAAACTAAAATCTGAAATTTGTATAATAATCAAAATTTGTATAATAAGCAGAGTTTTTCAATAATGCCCAGTTTAAAATGTAAATGTACAAATCTTCAATTTTTTTGCAAAGTTATAGATTTGGGTGATTATTTTAACTACGGTTGACACATAATGTTACATTAGTTTCAAGTGTGCAAGATAGTGAGTCCATAATTCTATATATTATGCTATGCTCACCACAGTGTAATTACCACCATCACCATACAATGCAATTACAATACCAATGATTATGTATTCCCTATGCTGTATGACTTATTCATTCCATAACTGGAAGCCTGTATTTCCCACTCCCCTTCACCCATTTTACCCATCCTCCTATATCCTTTTCTTCTGGCAACCACTAGTCTGTTCTCTGTATTTATGGGTTTATTTCTGCTTTTTTGCTAGTTCGGGATTTTTTTGAGTTGGTGATAATATTATGACAGAAGAATCTCTGACCTCACAGAAAGCTGAAAAGCTCTAATTCTTTTTCTGGGATCCAACTGCATCCAATTCTAGTTTCTCTTTGATTGTGCCACATGTAAAATTTAGAAATCCCATTTTGATACCAAAATTTCTAAATAGTTTAAATGTTTCTACTACAAAAGTCCTATTTTGTTTTTTATTTACATTGTTTCTGCCAAAGAAATTCCCATTTTTACTATTGTACCATGTGCTAGCAAGTGAATTTTTTTAATAATCTCTTAATGGATTCTATTTTTTTGGTAAAGATTTTATTTATTTTTTATTTATTTGAAAGAGAGAATGAGAGAGAAACCATGAGAGGGTAGGGGTCAGAGGGAGAAGCAGATCCCCCACTGGGCAATGAGCTCGATGTGGGACTCCATCCTGGGACTCCAAGATCATGACCTGAGCTGAAAGCAGTTGCTTCAACAACTGAGTCACTCAGGCGGCCCATATTAATGGATTCTAGTAGTTCATTTTTTGTTGCTGACTCACTATAAGATTCAGAACCAAAGTCATCTCAAGGCACAAATGATCCACAGGGACATGGATGCCTGGGTGGCTCAGTTGGTGAAGTGATTGCCTTCAGCTCAGGTCATGATCCCGGACTCCCGGGATCAGGCCCCATATCAAGCTCCCTGCTCGGTGGGAGGCGAGCTTCTCTCTCACACATTCCCTCTACTTGTATTCCCTCTTTAGCTGTGTTTCTCTCTGTCAAATAAATAAGTAAAATCTTTAAAAAGAAAAAAAAAAAAGATTCACAGGGACAGATATTTATTTGATCTTCATACAAAGAAAATAATATAAAATCAAACCAAGGCTAATATGTAATTTACCCGGATCTGCAGTAATAAACTGCCCAGGGGTGCCTGGGTAGCTCAGTCAGTTAAGCATCTGACTCTTAGTTTCAGCTCAGGTCATGATCTCAGGGTTCTGGGATCAAGTCCCTGTTTGTCCCTCTCCCTCTGTTACTCCCCCTGCTCTCTCTTGCTCTCTTTCTCTCAAATAAATAAAACCATAAAACCAAAAACCATAAATAAATAAATAAATAAGTAAATAAATAAATAAATAAATAGATAGATAGATAAATTGCCCACCTCAGCATGTGACTGATTACAACTATCAATTCATCCACAAATCATTTTCTCCCAATTCTTGCTTGAACCAGAAGGACGAAAATAAACTTAAATATGTTGCCTATTTTTTTTTTAATGACAAATAAATTTAGAGACCTTCCAAAAAGAAAACAAAAGTCTCACAGTTAAAAATATTGATGATGAGGAGCTAACTACTTGTGGGGTTTGGATCCCAAGTGAAAAAAGAACAGGATACATGGGCAAGTATGGTAAACAAAAGTATGTAAAGTGGGGCTATAGGAGAGTGAGAAATACAATGACTAAAAACACCTACTGAGTTAGATTTTCCTTACCAAAGTTGTAAAATTCATATCAGCAGTTAATGGAATGGAATAAAAATAAACTGGAGACACCATATAACAAGGACAACAAGAACACAGTGAAAGAGAAAAGAAGAGGCAGTTATGAAGAGCAAATGATAAAAACAAAGACCATCATCACAAAGATTTGGGATAACTTAACGAGGAATTTTTTTTCCCTAATTAAGGGGTTTTAAGGGAGGGGCGCCTGGGTGGCTCAGTTGGTTATGCCACTGCCTTCTCAGCTCAGGTCATGATCCTCGAGTTCCAGGATCGAGTCCCACATCAGGCTACCAGCTCCACAGGGAGTCTGCTTCTCCCTCTGACCTTCTCCTCTCTCATGCTCTCTCTCACTCTCTCTCTCTCAAATAAATAAATATTTTTTTTTTAAAGGGTGGGGTTTAAGGGAAAAAGGAAGAGCTAACAATTCTAGCACAAAATGGGAAAGCCTGGGAACTATCTGAGAAACATCACCACTGGTAATTACACCAAATTTAAATAATGGGGCAAAAGGGTACATTGTAGCTGGATACAGGGTTTTGTGGGGGTTTGCCAATAAAGAAACAGTCTTCAAAGTAGCAAATTCTTTTGTAATTCTGCATATGGCTTTTCAGGGTGAGTTTATTAATAATGGATATACTGGAAAAAAGACAATGCAAAACAATTTTATCATTCTGTTTTATATCTAATATTGCACACATATCTCTCAGCTTTCTATTTATCTCTTCTGAAGGCTGCATGATTTAAATTTAAAAAAGGTATTTAAAAGCAAACAGAGGATTGCTTTAATTACTTCATCCCATAAACTGAAATTAAAAGGCAATATACTCAAAATAAGATGAAAATATTTTACTCAGTGTACTGTGAACCTCTAAACTTACTATATTTGCTCTGGGAAGTTATTAAAAATTCACTAATACTGAGTTTAAAAGATGGCCCACAATTTTATAGAGATAAGTCCCTTCTGCCTTTTTCCCAACTGAAGCAGCTCTAGAAAAATCACAACTGATTTTTTTTTTTTAAAGGTTTTGGATGAGGGTAAAGAACAGAAATTTGCATGCCAGTCCAATACAGATTACCAAATTTTTCTCCTCCAAAGTAAAACAAAAGCATCAGAGTATAATGGAAAAATCTGGCAGAGTTTTACACTTATTTATATTTTCTCAATAGAACAATGACGAAAAACAACAATGTACCATACTACTACAAGATGTTAGTGAAAAGGAATAGGAAATAATGGAAATTGGGAATGTTGAGGTAGAATATGGAACTCTGTACTTTTCATTCCACTTTTCTGTAACCTAAACCTGATCTAAAAAGTAAGGTCTGAGGGCGCCTGGATGGCTCAGTCATTAAGTGTCTGCCTTCAGCTCAGATCATGATCCTGGACTCCCGGGATCAAGTCCCACATAGGGCTCTCCACTCGGTGGGAAGCCTGCTTCTCCCTCTCTCATCCTCCTTGCTTGTGCTCCCTCTATAGCTGTGTTTCTCTGTCAAATAAATAAAATCTTTTAAAAATAAAATAAAAAGATCTACATAAAAGTTAATGAAAAATAGTAATAACAAAAAATAAAAAGGTCTATATGTTTTATTAATTTTTTTAATAAAATAAGAGGCGCCTGGGTGGCTCAGTCATCAAGCATCTGCCTTTGGCTTGGGTCATGATCCCAGGCTCCCGGGATCAAGCCCTGTATGGGGAAATCCCTGCTCACCAGGGAGCCTGCTTTTCCCTCTCCCACTCCCCCTGCTTGTGCTCCCTCTGTCACTGTGTCTCTGTCAAATAAATAAATAAAATCTTGAAAAAAACATTTTTTTAATAAAATAAAAGGCAACACAGCACAAAATTCTGCATACTACCTACTGCAGATTTTGGTCTCCAGGTAGAAAAAAAATTTTTTCAATAAACTGAATATTGTACAATTATATATAAACATAATACAAGATTAATGATAAAATTTTGAAAAAGACACTAACCCACAAAATTTAAAAAATCAAAACTGTCAGTAGTTCAACCACATGGAAATAATCAAGTAACTTCAGAGTATATTTCCTAGATTTTTCCATGTATAAAAGATATATACTTCACATAGCTACAATTACATGGTATATGTAAAGTATTGCACGTACTTTTTTACTTAACCAACTGTGAACATTTCGTCTTATCACTAAACATTAAGAAAAATTATGTTTAAGAGATGAAAATATTGAAATAACTTGATATAATTTATTTGATACGACTCAAATTTATTTGGAAAATTATGAAACAATCAACAATATAATAGAAAAAGCATAATGGTTATAACATGCCTAACAAAATATTTTAACTTTACCAAAAATCCTCAATTTTGCAAAAATGGGATCTAAAAACATTTTTGGTCAAATATAACTCACTCACCAGGTGATTCTTCTCCTCCTCCATCTGAGGCTTGGCTTGAATCTACTGAAGAAACCACACTGACAGCACTGGTAGGGAGACTTGTAGTCAGTGTAGAAGGTAAGACTGTTGATTTTTTTGTTGCAATAACGACACTTCTGTAATAAACAGATTTTAAAATACAAAAAAAGGTCACTCAACCTAATTACATTATTGCAAAATAGAAAGTAGGAAACTAGTTTCTTTTTATAATTTACTTATTTCTATTTTGATGTACAATTTAGAATATCCTCTCAATAAGAAATCTCTCCAATCTCCATTCATATTTATCTGAATTTCAATGCTTTAGAATGAAGACAATCTCCTATGAAAATATAATAACCCATTATAACATTTGAACTTACAATTACTATATAATACTCTTCAAACTTGTGATCTTTAATTATCCAACTTAAATAAAATATAACCAAAGGTATATAAAAAGGGGATTTTGGCACTCAAGTGGAAAAGTAATTAACATTTTCTTAACCTCAGAACTGAAGCAGAGAACTCAAGATGTTTCTACATGGATTTTAAAGCACCACTAATTTGAAATCATAAAACCTTAGAAATCTTATAAGGTAAAAAAAAAAAAAAAAAAAAAAAAAAAAAAAAAAAAAAAAAAAAAAAAAAAAAAAAAAAAAAAAAAAAAAAAAAAAAAAAAAAAAAAAAAAAAAAAAAAAAAAAAAAAAAAAAAAGCAGATATAAACAATGTTTAACATGTATCTAATCCAAGCTTTTCTTTTAAGCACCAAAGACTATCTTTTGATAATATTACATTAAAAAAAACAATGCAGAGGTATAAAAGCTAGATGTAAAAAATTCCAAATAATCAAATTTGTTCATTTTGTTCATTATTCAAATGCAGGTATTTATGATACACGAATTTCAATTAAAGTGTAATACTTTATACCAAAACAGTAACTAAAACACCTTATTAGGCATAACTAAAAGACATTTTTAATTGAAGTTAGTTAGCACCATAAACATGGAAAAACCCAGTTAATGAGGTAAAGAGGACAGCTGATATATAATGCACTCCCACAGCAGTGCTTACTTTTAATTACCTGGTGTTAACCATAAGCCGAAAGTCTTCAACATTCAATTTATTTAATCACATCTTTTGTTGACAATATTGTAACTGCAAGCTTCAAGTATTCCCTTAATAGCTTTAAAGTATTCAGTTTCTAAATAAAGTTACTTAGATACTTGATCCCACTAAATGTATTGAAAAGTGGAAAATATGCAACTCCAGTACCTTATAAATACATTTTGTTTTTGTTGTTATACTAAAGAAAGAGAATGCAAAACGAAATAGGTTGTTTTACTTCAGTGCCTATCATGTGACAACAAACACTGTTGCCAATTAAATCAAGTTCTCTTGTGTTAGGCATGGCTTATTCAATGTATTTGGGGGTAGCTGGTGTCACATCATTATAAGGGTGACTGCCAATGTTAACTATACACTAAAAAATAGAAGCAACAGCCACCTGAGCCCTCAATCCAAAATGGTGTGCTTAAATCATTGTAGCTTATATCAGATGAAGATTATTGACTTTAGAGGGAGTAGATATGACCGTGTGTGTGCATGCTAGCAGTACCCTCAAAATATAAAATGTAATTTATGCATTTCCTACTCAAGGCAGAAATTCATAAACCTATTGTTTAAGAAAATCTCTAGGTACATTCCCTAGCAACGTATTTTGGAGGAAAGAGTGCTATGTAGAATTTACTTTCATGTTTGTTCACAAAAGAAAAAAACTAGTCAGAACTAGTTCACTTATATAATGGTTAAGCACTGAAATGCGCAACAGAAAATAGTACTTACAAAACTGAATTTTTTTTTCCCTAACTGAAATTTAAGACATAAAACTACCCTATGTACAAGCCTACTCTTAGGAATTTCCTCAAGATAACTTATGCACACAAAAAATGTATACAATAATGTTCAAGAGGCCTTATCTTATAGCTTAACATTAGAAATAGCTCCAAATCCTTTCAAAAGAAAAATGAGTAAGTGATATGCTTATAAAATGAAACAATACTCAGCAACTAAAAGAAACTACTGATAAACACAACATAAGTGAATTCAAAAGTATTATACTGAGTGAAGAAAGTCTTATACAGAAGAACACAAACTCTTTACATGAAGTTCTATAAAAGGCAAAACTAACCTACTGTACAAAAGAATCAGAAGAATAGTTGCCTCTCGCTATGAAGGCACATGAGGGAACTTTCAACACTGATGATGTAGTGACTGAGGATTTTGGGTTACACAAGTGTACAAAGTTGTCAAAATTCATCAAATGGTACATATAAGATCTGTGCCTTTCAATATGTGTACATTTTACCTTAAAAACTGTACTGAGCTCTAAAGTTCTGCATGCTAAAATGTTTTTGAAGGGAACTTATGTCCATTGAAACACATAAAAAATAAGACTGATGGATAGAAGGATGGATATGTGAAGAATTACATGATGAAGCCAACAGAGTTAAACGTTAATTGCAGTATCTCAGTGATGGGCTCTTTGGGTGCTCACTGTACAATTCTTTCAATTCCTGTTTGAACATTTTCACAATAAAACATTGGAAAACCAGTAACAGAAAAAATTATAATTATAAAAATATTATTTATAATAATTATAATTATTAATACATAATAGAGAAATAAAATTAATTGATTTCCAAATTCTTTGGCTGATTCAAGTCATTTCTTTTTTTTTTTAAAGATTTTATTTATTTATTTATTTGACAGAGAGAAACAGAGCTAGAGAGGGAACACAAGCAGAGGGACTGAGAAAGGGAGAAGCAGGCTTCCCGCTGAGCAGGAAGCCTGATGTGGGGCTCGATCCCGGGTCTCCAGGATCATGACCTGAGCAGAAGGCAGTCGCTTAACCAGCTGAGCCACCCAGGTGCCCCTGATTCAAGTCATTTCTGAGGAAGCAAAATAATAATGCTTCAGGGGTGCCTGGGTGGCTCTCCCACCCGCCCCCCCCCCGGCTTGTGTTCCCTCTCTTGCTGTGTCTCTGTCAAATAAATAAAATTTTCAAATAAATAAATAAATAAATACTGCTTCAACTTTGGGCCACATAAAAACAAAGAAAATTCAGTCATAATGATCCAATTTAAAGAAAAAGCAGCAGAAAGATTTCAGGATATTTTCCTTCCCTTTATTAACTAACTGTTTGGATTATCATAAAGTTTCCATGTAAAAGATTTAAGTTTTCAATAAAGGTGATATTAAGCTGTCATACGTATCATGTGTGTAAGTGTAAATTTAACCTAATAAAGCACATCCTACAGTTTAAAAAAATTGCAGAAATGTATCTTTACCACTACTCAAGAGTAATCATGAAAGGACTAACATTTCACATTTTTCTGAAATGCTCTGGAAAACACAAAGAAAATGCAACATACATTTGGCACAAGTTGAGATTATATGCCAAGCAATGTGCTAGGGATATTTCTAGCTTTGTTCTCAGGATACAGCTTAAGTTTGATTTAAGAGACTAAATGAAATCCTTGTTAATATTTAAGTAAGTAAATAAATTTTTAGTATCTGCCATCAATTTTTTAAAAAAGCACTTCAAATTTTTGGCATAAAGAATTTGAGACAGATAGGTCTTTTAGTTTTAAAGCTAACTTTCCAAACTGTCAATTAAAAACCAGATATTAAAATATAACATTTAAACATTTATTTATTTTGGAGGGAAAAGAGAGAGAGAGAAAGAAAAAGCACATGTGGGAGGGAAGGGCAGAGAGAGAGGGAGAGGAGCAGACTCCACGCTGAGCAAATGCCTACCCGGGGCTCAATCCCAATACCCTGAAATCATGACCTGAGCCGAAATCAAGAGCCGGATGCTTAACCGAGTAAGCCACCCAGGCGTCCCACGTATTACAGTTTTCTCTACAAATTCACTGACGTAATGAATGATTAGTATCTGTGAGGGACTATACTTAGAATATATATGAATTATTTATAACAATTCATGAATTAAGAACTACAGATTATCATCTCCATTTTATAGATGACAAAGGAGTCATTTTCCTAACATTCTACGTACAGAAAGTGTAAACACTGCTGACTTTTTAAAAAATATGAACAAGGGGGCACCTGGGTGGCTCAGAGGGTTAAGCCTCTGCCTTCGGCTCAGGTCATGATCTGAGGGTCCTGGAAGGGAGCCCCACATCGGGCTCTCTGCTCGGCAGGGTGCCTGCTTCCTTCTCTTTCTCTGCCTATCTCTCTGCCTATTTGTGATCTCTCTGTGTCAAATAAAAAAATAAATCGTTAAAAAAAAAATGTCAACCAGGGAGACTTCTGTGAAGCTTTCTTTTTATTTAGTCACAACAAAGAACAACAATGTCTTCCAGATCACTAAGGCTCAGAAGTTTCATTTCAGACCATATCAGTTTCAAATATCATAAACTTTCACATAAATGGTATTTAACATGCAAATAGTTCACTAAAGGAGAAAAGAGCATTTTAAGCCTAGCACTTTACTCCCTAAGGATCTAAATTGAAAAGCCAGACAAGCCCTTGAACTTTATCAAGATAAATCCCTGCCATCCTCTAATCACCAGAGAGGATCTTCAAATTAGATAAGAGCAAGAACTTTGGCATGGGAATGAACACAAACACCTTGCCATTCACAAAGGCCCACAACCTGGCAGCCTTTCAGCAAGGTTCCACTCATGTAGCTGTTACTCTAAACTTTCCAGCTATTGCTTGGGAGTTGATAATACTTAAGATATGAGGAGAGTTGTGATTTCTGACACAGCATTCCAGAGATAAATACATGATCAGAGGGATGCTTTGAAATTCCCAAAGATATTCCACTGGCCTAAGCCTGCATGAAAATAGTTTTTCAAAAGGTGTCTCTTGCTAAGAAAAAGGGAGGGGGGAAACAGAGCACTTTGCTTGCCATCAGACAATATGTTAAGTGCATACCAGACAATAAATTCCAAATAAAACCCTGAAATATACTATCAAAAATTCCCCTCTGTATTTTATTTCAACAAACCTCTTAATATTTATTACTGAAACATGGTTTCCCTAAATAAGTTCATAACTCACTCACTGAAAGCATCACTAAGGCACAGATTTAATTTCCACACATTTTTGAAAGAATAAATGCTCTAAATTTTTCAAAGCTGGGACATTTATAAGGAAACTCTCTTTGACTAGATTAGGAAGATATATATTAAATTAAAAATCTACCCTCACTTAAGTATTTGACTACTCAACCTAAAAGTAATACAAATTTAAATAATGAAAATTAAGAATATCTAAAAAACTAATTATTTACACCTATTCCCACCCTCAAAATAGTCATTGCTATGAACAGTTTTAAATACACATTTTGAGGCATATGTGAACAGATGCATCTATTTTTTTAAAAAGATCATAAATTCCAAACTATTTTGTGCACTATTTTTTCATTTACATTACATTTTCATTTAATAATATATCTACAATATCAACACTATTTGATGTTGTAGACATAGGGTTCTGCTTTTCTCGCTTTAACGGCTGCATACTGTTTACTGTATGTATAGAAAATGACACATGGCACCAATCCGTCAGACTGGCAACTATGTTTGCATAAGACAGCCAAATGACAAGGTGTAGAATCAGTCATCCATGCTTCAAATCTTACTTCCACCATTTATTAGCATAATAATTTAACTACCTACTTAATGTCCCTGTGCCTCAGTTTCTTCATCTATAAAGTAAAAATAAAAAATAGTATCTACCTTTGAATCTACCTAAAAAATACTTTTAGACTAGACCGTCAGAGTAAAAGGTTAATAGTATTAGCTTAACTATGAAACTTCTCCAGCAGAAAATATTTTAAACCTGCACGTATCTTCTGATTTAATTTCTAGCAGTAATTAAGTTTACATATTTTAAATTTAATACTGTCAATTTTCCCTCAAATAAAATGTATTAATATGCCCTCTATACAATATAAAAGTGTTTTTTCATGCTCTCAAAAACACTAGGTATCATCTTTTAAACCTCTGCTAATTTAATCAAATGAAATTATCTCCTGGTTATTTGAATTTTTATTTCCTTCACTATCAGTGATACAGAGACTGTCTTTACATTTGCATGCTAACAGTATTTATCTTCTTATATATGAACTACCTGTTCCCATTATTTGTTATTTTTTCTAGCAGATTAGTCATTTCATTTATTTGTTAATTTTATACACACACACATACACACTTGGAATATAATCCTTTAATCTATAATATGTATTCCAAATATTTAGTGTCTACACATACACACACGCACACAACAGAAAGCAGCAATGACTAAATGTCTTATTAGGTGGGATAACTAAGTTCACATTTATTGAGTGATTTCTTCCTGCTAAGTGTTGTAGATTAATGTGTCTTCGATATCATTTCCCATCAATACACACTGTTCTGCTTTGTTGGTCTTTTGTCTTTAGCTGTGTAGTATCACACAATTTAAGGATAAGGAACCTGAAGCTCAGTGGGATAACTAGTCCAAATTCACTAATAAGTGATAGAGGGGAATTCAAACTCAGTTTTGCCTGACTTCTAGAATAATTTAACTATGTTCTAAAGCCTATTATAAAAAGTAAAAGAGAGTAAAAGTTAGCAGTCACTATACCTAGCAGCAACTAGGTAATGTCACAATATGAATATACCACTATGCTATTTACCCAAATTTAGACTTTACCAATCTCATCACTCCAGCACATTGACCTCATCTTTAAACAGAGGTAGAAGGAACAAGATGACAAGGAATGATGGCAAAAATACTCTCCATTACAATTATATATTCTGGATGTTCTTTCAAAGCATCTTAATTTACTATAAACAATTTTTACCAGCTTGGATACCTAACATTCCAACGTACAGCAAGTCTGAAGTAAAAAACTAGGAGATGAGAAGAAATAAAGAGAAGAGGAGACATAAAGAAACGACAGAAAGAAATTATGATGAGGATACATCAGAAGAAAACAGAAGCCACCTGAAAGGAATCACACTAGCCAAATCAGAGACAATCTGATCAACATAAAGCACAGCAATCACAACAATAAATTATAACCTCCTGAATAAAACAGAAAACCATAAAGCCATAAACTGAATTGAACT
Source organism: Spilogale gracilis (assembly GCA_004023965.1). Classification (NCBI taxonomy): domain Eukaryota; kingdom Metazoa; phylum Chordata; class Mammalia; order Carnivora; family Mephitidae; genus Spilogale; species Spilogale gracilis. The sequence continues at coordinate 41,507 of PITA01003144.1, forward strand.
GATTTGATCAGGATGACAGAGTTTCACAGTACCTCTTTATAAGAAGTACTTTAACAGTGGAGAATCTAGAAAATACCATCTTAATAAATTATTAGAATGAACATCAGCAGTAATAAAAAAAATAATAAAACCATGCTGGAATGCAATGAGAAGAAAAAGAGAGACTTCTGCAATTTTCCTGACAAAAATGTATTAACTTGAAAGTAATCCTAAACAAACATTAGACAAATTTGAGGGACAGTCTACAAAACAGGTGGGCCACCATCTTCTAATGTCAAGATCATTAAATTCAAGGGAAGACTAAAGGACTGTTCTTCCAAATTAAAGGAGAATAAAGAGACACAAAAAAATACAACACACAATTCTGACCTGGATCCTTCTACTATAAAGGTATTACTAAGACAATTAGTGAAACTTAAAAGATATTTGAAGATTAGAAGGTTAGTATTATATCAGTATTAACATCCTTATTTTGACTAATGTATTGTGGTTATGTAGAAAATATATAATAAGATATTCAAAGGGGATGCACTATTGTATCAACCTCCTTTTAAAGGACTCCAGAAAAACAAAACTTCTTTTAACTGCCATGTAAAGAAGTTCTTTAACTTCTCCATAAGTTAGAGTTTATATGGAGATAAAAATAATGATGTCTGGAAAAGGATATGTTTAATAACTCCATATATACATTGAGTGAGAATTTCAGAAAGTTTAGTAACATATAAAAAAATGTCCAGGCACATTAGCAAAAGGTTTATTAGATGGCTAAACTAATAATGTCAAGAATCTGAGAAAGTTTGCTTTCTCAAGCTGTCAAGCTCTGAACACCTTGTTGAATTCCTAAGTCTACTGGAATCCACTGATGCCCACTTTTCTTTTTTACAAAGGCTGGAACCATACTGTAGCAAAAGAGTAAAAGGTTGCCATTTGTAAAGTACAGGTGATTTCTAACCTTTAACAAACAAAATTATGTACCATACAACTTGCAAATGTAACATTAAAATTAAATATTAAAAATATTTTTAGATCACCTTATTGGTAAAAAGTTTAATACTTTGTTACCTACCTACAAACCTTTTATATGACAAAAATATCCTTTTAATTTTTATGAACTAGATCAAAACATCTCTTTCTAATGTTGAAGCTACAAAATTTAGCATTTAAATTCCAGTTTATCCTTTAAATATTTGTAATTTATAAATAAATACATAAATAATAAATATAAGCAGACCAAAACAAAAAGACTGTTTACAGTACCTATCAAAAGATCTGAACTGCACAGGTTGTTCAACAGACAGATCGCCGAGAGCTCCAAGGCAAGCTGGTGGCAGAAGGGCGGGATCCACTGTGACTCCATCTGCTGGTATGTTAACCAAGCTTCGAAGAATGTCCTTTACATTGACATTTTTTGAAACTGGAACTGATGGTGCAGCCTTGTTATCCAACTCATTTTCTCCATCATTTCTGGTTTCCTGCGATTTATTGACTTCTAAAGAAAGAGTGCACAGTGCCTCACTGATTGCATCTGGGCCTGCACTGACACTTGGAGGTATTATAGAAGGAGCTACACCCACACTGTTTCCTAAGCCAGCAGCTGTTTCTTCCCCAATGCCTGAGTCCCTCCTTCGAGTAGATGATATGCTTTCAGATTCTTCCACTGATGCTGGTATTACTGAATTGAGTGCTGATGGTGTATCTTACCCAGAAACAGAAGAAAGAACAAAAAAAAATTTAGAACGAACTTTTAAAGAGCACATTTATTCCTAACAGCCATCTACTATTTTATTTACTTTTTTAAATTTTTATTTTAATTTCAGCTAGTTAACACACATATTAGTTTCAGGTATACATTGCAATTCAACACTCCCATACATCACCCACATAACCCTGTGCTTATCACAAGTGTAGTCTGTAATCACCATCACCTATTGAATACACCCTACCATCTACTATTTTAAATTATGAAATATATGGCATGTTCTAAAAGACAAAAATAGGGGGGCCTGGGGGGCTCAGTTGTTAAGCGTCTGACATTGGCTCAGGTCATGATCCCAGAGTACCAGGATCAAGCCCCACATCAGGCTCCTGGCTCAGCGGGAAGCCTGCTAATCCCTCTCACTCCCCCTGCTTGTGTTCCCTCTCTAGTTGTGTTTCTGTTAAATAAATTAAATCTTTAAAAAAATAAAGGCAAAAACAAATTACAAAATCTGTATAATATATGGTTAGTATACATATAATCAAAATACTTTAATAAAATGATGAGACTAATAAAAATAATAAATGATAACAAATTACTGAGAAAAATCCACCAAACTGAATATAACACAAGGTTCAACCAGTAACACAAGGTTGAAAGCCATTGGCCTACAAGACAAAATCCAAAATCCTTAGGATAAAAGACTATTCAATAATAGAAGTTTGCTAGAATGTAAACTTAATCAAGGCAGGGAATTTGTCTTATTTAACACTTCACATCTAGCACCTACAACAATGCCTGTGCTTACAATAATGCCTGACAAGTAGTAGGTGGTCAGTGACTATTTATCAGATGACTATTCATTCCCAACTTTATCTCCTGCTACTCTTGCCATCATATTTTATCTACAACACTAAATTACTTGCAGTCTGTTGAACATAGGAGAATGTTTTGGGCTTCTCTGCCTTTATATGTTGCCATTTCTTTGGACAGTAATTCTAAGATTTCTACCTCAAATAGTTTTTACTTGCCAAAAAACATGTTATCCCTCCCACATTACAAGAATAATTTAATAAGCTTTAACATCTCGTTTAACAAGGAACCTATTTTCTGTTTGACTTTCATTCCCTCTAATGAGGCATTCACTGCATTCCAACAAAAATGTTCCATCTTGCTAAATCCAATGGTCACTAAAACCCTCCATCTTGCTAACCCCAAGGCTAAGTTCTCAGTTGTAATAGTGCTTGACAAAGCAGCAGCAAAAGATCATTCCCTCCAACTTGGTAACTTTTTTCACTTTGCTATTAGACACCATACTCTTCAGGTTTTCATCTATTAGCTCACTAGTTGTTCCTTCTTAATTTCCTTCACTTCTTTTCCTCCCTGATTTCTTGAGTTGGAAGAACTTAGCACTTACCTTCCCTATCAACATTTATTCCCTCAGTGACCTGATTCTCCCTTAAACTTTTCAAATAACACTATATCAACAACAACAAAAATCAGACTTATTTTTAAGGTCTAGTCTAAGATATCTCAAGCCTATTGAAAACAATTTATTTCACTTGAAAACGTTTCACCTTCAGTCTATCCAACTGCACTTTATAGTCATTCTTGATGACATTACATCTTTCACATATCCACGACTAGTATTTTAAATCCTGAATAGGATTTAAACCATCAAAACAGACCCAGAATCTGACTACTGCTCACCAGTTCTACAGCTGCCAGCTACCACCTTAGTCATCCCCAAATCCATTCTTTACTGCACTGTGGAGTGCTGCAATAGCCTGTCAACTGGTTGTGTCAAAGGGTCACATTAATAACCCTATGGCCCACGCCTCCTGGTATTTACCCCCTTGAATGTGAGCTGGGCCACATTCACTTCAGCCGACAGAATGTGGCAGTGGGCCAGTTCTGTGCCCAATCTTTACAAAGGTCTGGCAGCCTGTGCATTTCTCTGAATCCCTGAACACCTCTGTAAGCAATCTGGCTACCCTACTGGAGAGAACATATGCAAATGCTACATGAAAAGATAGAGGCCCTCCAAAGTAATGGACAAACACCAAGGAATTTCAGCTGAGACCAGGTATCAAGGCCCCAGACAAATAACACCAGCTGAGCCACTTCAAGTCGGTCAGCCTCAACTCCTGGAGCCTTCCTAGCTACCTACTATCCTAGTAGATAGAAAAGCCATTTCAGACCCCAGCAAACATCATTTATAGCAGGGATGAATTATCCCCACTGTGCCCTGTCCAAACCAAACTCACGGAATCATGGTAATAAGATTAAAACAGTTCTGTGCCCCGTCCAAACCAAATTCACAGAATCATGGTAATAAGATTAAAATGGTTATGGTTTTAGCCACTGAGCTTCAAGGTGATATGTTACACAGCAGTTTATACCTAAAACACTGGTTTTTTCCATGCTCTCTAGAGTGTATTCTCCATACAGAATCCCAACTGTTACTCTTAAAAGCAAGTCAATTGTAACTCCTGTCTCAAAACCTTCAAATAATTCTCCATTTTCCTTAGAGTAAAAATCCGCACTACATTTCTCCTGGTCATTCCTAATATTTTTCTCTATTCGATTTTATCTTTTCTTAGTATTTACGACCTTCTAAAATCCCATATAATTTACTTATTACATGCACTTCTATCTCCTCTCACTAGAATATAAGCTCCAGGACATTTTTCCTCTTTTGTTCATGACTATAGCCAAGTACCTAGTACTGAAAGAATGTTTATTAAATAAATAAATCACTTCCACTGAGTGGCAGCTACTGCTACAACTATAATGGCTGCCTCTCTAACTGTACTTCTGTAACCTGCAGCTACTTCTGGAACTCCAAGTATTACAGTTTTTTGTTAACAAGTCTGTCTCTTATAAAAGAAGATGACTTATTCTTCACAGTAAATGCCAAAGCAAATAAAAATATCTAACACTTTATTTGCAAAGGATAATATTTTCTCACTTATGTTTTAATTAAAGAAGAGATAACATCTCCCAATTCCAACTACTAACACGGTATTTAAAATAAATTGAAATATTTAGTTGTTTATTAGAAAATGTATACTCTCACTTTATGCATAAACAGATTTAAACTCCAGAATCAGTATTTTAACTATGAGGTAATGTTTTACTTGAACTTTGGATGCCAGATAATAAAATACAGAAACTTACCAGGAAGTGATAAATTCCCACGTTCACTACCAGTTTCCTTAAATGACTGGTTACGCCTTTCATTTTGGGGTTCCAAAATGTCTCTATACTTTGAGACCATAAGAACAGAAATAAAGTATACAACTGCCAAGGCTAAAAATTGAGCTTGTTTGCTATCCTCCTGGGGAGAAATAAAAGTAATTGATCATCCACTATTAAATAAGATGTATCAATCTTATCTAACATGACACCATTTAAATATAAAACATGGTCACAAATCCTTCAATATATACAGAAAATAATAAATTCACCTTAGCGAAGATTAAGTAAATATTTGGGGGGATATGCCTGTAAATGAGAGGTTTTGACTTCTAAAACATGGAAAGAGAGAATTTGGCTTGTTTCTGAAATTAAGTAACTCAGTCTGAAGACATAAGACCCAATACACGTCATAAGATTAATCAAACAATAAAGTATCATTATATATAAGTGAGGTAATCAGATACATAATAGGATGCCAAAGGAATTCTCAGGAGTATTTTAAATAGTAGAGACAACCAAGTGTCTAAGATTGAAAATATAGTGTCTGCCAGAAAGAAAAGGACAAACTAGACTGACCTCTACAAGAGACCAGGGCTTCATGTCAGCTCCACAGATCACCTATGTATCTGTATACCGATGACCTCTTCATCTAGTCAAATTCCCCATCTTCAAAGGGACCCTGCACATATCTCTATTCTGATAAGTTTTTCAAAATGATTTATTACTTTTTTTTAGAGATTTTATTTCTGTATTTGTCAGAGAGAGAAAGGAGAGAGAGTACAAGCAGGAGGAGCAGCAGAGGGAGAAGCAGACTCCCTGCTGAGCAGGGAGCCTGATGGAGGACTCAATCCCAGGACCCTGAGATCATGACCCGACCCAAAGGCAGATGCTTAACCGACTGAGCCACCCAAGTATCTCTTTCAAAATAATTTAAGGAAAAACTCAAACTTGTCCATCAAGTTCTGAAAACTAAAGGTACCTTGAGTAACATAAATTCAGCATAAGGAAAACAAAGAACACTGTTGCCTAGCAGATGAATAAATGGCAACCAATGGTCCAAATGAAACTAAAAGTTAATTAACCAGTACCAAATGTGTTGTTCAACACAATCAATTTCTGGGAAAGAACGAGATATCATGCTCCACCTAAACATTTCCACTTGACACAACTATTAAGAGTATTTATAATCTGACAAGAATCTATGGTATTTATAATCTGACAAGAATCTTTAGGCTCATATGCAAGATCTTATTAGTCCTGATGGGAAAAGATACATGTACATTTTCCCTTTTTAACTAACCATTCCTTTTCTCTAGACACTCCTGTGCTCTGCTGCCACACGATCCTGACACTATTATAAGAACTACTGCTAATGACGACATGGATGGAACCAGAAGGTGTTATGCTGCGTGAAATAAGTCAATCAGAGAAAGATAATTATCATATGATCTCTCTGATATGAGGAATATGAGAGGCAGGGCAGTGGGTCATGGGAGGAAGGGAGGGAAAAAATGAAATAAGAGGGGACCCTTGGAGGGAACAAACCGTAAGAGACTCTTAATCTCAGGAAACAAACTGAGGGTTGCTGGGAGGTGGCGGGGAGAGGGATGTGGTGGCTGGGTTATGGACACTGGGGAGGGTATATGCTGTGGTGGGTGCTGTGAGCTGTATGGGACGGATGATTCATAGACCTGTGCCCCTGAAGCAAATAATACATTACACATTAAAAAAAAAAAAAAGAACTATTGCTAATGATGGCAACATTCAAAATGCTGGCATATAACTTACTTGATTTTAACTTCTTTTTTTATGCTTTTATTTACTTATTTATTTATTTACTTATTTATTTATTTATTTATTTATTTGAGAGAGAGAGAGAAAGCACATGAGCAGGGGTAGGAGCGGAGGGAGAGGAACAAGCACTCTGCACTAACGGTGCAGCGTGATCGCAGGGCTCCATGTCATGACCCTGAGATCATGACCTGAGCCAAAATGAAGAGTCGAGCATAACTGACTGTGCCACGGAGACATCCCTTGATCATAAATTCTTAATCTGTTACAAATCACTTATGCCCTTCTAAATACTTATTTAGGCCACTAATATGTTCAATATTTACTTACTACAGTATGAAATTTATAGTGTAAGCCTGATTTCCATCAAATAAGAAACATCCAATAGATCTATATGTTTAAGTCTTAAATTCCAAAATAAATTTGTTTTCAATTGTAGCTATTACTTACTGAATACTTACAATGGATCAGGCAATATGCTATACTTCAAACATATTCATTAACCCGTTTGAACAAGACGTTCTAGAGAAATAATTTACTTGAAGACATAAGGTAAGTGAAAAAGCAAACATGAAATCAGATAAGAGAGATTAAAAACTTTAGCACTTAGCCTCAGGGTAATAACTTCTTTATATTGCCGATCTAAGGTCATTTCCTTTTTCATCAAAGTTTGCTTATGCTAAAAAAGCCCTCTGGGACACAGTCTGGGAAACACAGTCTTTTCTCTTTTTTAAAACTCCTAACAAGGTGATTATAAAACTTTTTTAATTACAAAAAAATTTTAAATGATTTACTTCCATAAATTACTTTCAGAAATTAGATATTAAACACAGGAGATATGTAATTTTCTATCCAAGCAGCATGATATAAAAACTTGTTATAAAGTTCCAAAGAGCCAAATCATAAACAGCTAGGATGAGGAGTTCTATTTCATTTTACTTCATGCTATGGAAAGCCATTAAAAAACATGTAAAGCAAAGGAGTTATATTACCTATTACAGATTTTTAAAGATCACTGTAGGAAAAACAAGGCTATGGGGCAGCAATGGACTCAAAGAAAAAAAAGGGGAGGAGATAGCAGCAATATTTAGTCCCAAATGAGCCACATTCAGTGGGTTCTGAAAAAAAAAAACACAAAAGTTCGTGGTTTCTTAATTTCAAGAATCATATTCCCTAGATCCTTAACTCACTTCCATCTCTTACTACTTGTGTGATTTTAAACAGATTTAACCTGGTATTTCTATCTTTCTCATAGGATTACTGCATGAACTAAATGAAAAGAACATCCAGCTCTATGCTTAAAACACAGTAAGTGTTCCATAACTATTAATTATACCTAATAACTATTAACTTAACTACTACTAACAAATTGTATATGTATGTAAAACTTAGTCAAGAACTCAGGAGAGATGGGGGGGGGGGGCGCCTGGGTGACTCAGTCGTTAAGCGTCTGCCTTTGGCTCATGTCGTGATTCCAGAGTTCCCGGAGGAGGCCCTGCATCAGGCTCCCTGCTCAGCGGTAAGCCTGCTTCTCCCTCTCCTACCTGCCACTCCACTTTCCTGTGTGCTCTCTGTCAAATAAATAAATGAAATCATAAAAAAAAAAAAAAATAAGTCAAGAGAGGACTAAAACCCTACAAAAAGAGGAAGAAAAATTAAAAAGCCAAAGTTAGAAAAGTTTTCTTAAAAAACTTGCAGAATGATGGGGCGCCTGGGTGGCTCAGTTGGTTAAGCGACTGCCTTCGCCTCAGGTCATGATCCCGGAGACCCAGGATCAAGCTCCGCGCATGCAGGAAGCCTGCTTCTCCCCCTCTCACTCCCTCTGCTTGTGTTCCCTCACTAGCTGTGTTTCTCTCTGTCAAATAAATAAATAAAATCTTAAAAAAAATAAAAAATAAAAAACTTGCAAAATGAATGCCTGGGTGGCTCAGTTGGTTAAAAGACTGCCTTCGGCTCAGGTCATGATCCCAGAGACCCGGGATCGAGCCCCACATCAGGCTCCCTGCTCGGCAGGAAGCCTGCTTCTCCCTATCTCACTCCCCCTGCTTGTGTTCCTTCTCTAGCTGTTTCTCTGTCAAATAAATAAATAAAATCTTAAAAAAAAAAAAAAAAAACTTGCAGAACATTCAGTACTTAAGAGACAGTAAGTATTCAATGATGATTCACAAATGCTGATGAGTAGGATTACAAAAGATTTTTATTTTCATCTTTGGACTTTCTTATACAATTTATACATGAAACTATGTTATTATATCAAAATCAACTGAAACAAACTTTTTTTTTAATTAAAACCACCACATACACCATTTTATCATATACCTTTTTATCATAATTCTGTTCCTTTGAGGGAAAAACACCCAGTATTCGGTAAAAATAGTATGTCATTCAGAATTTAAACATTTCATTACTTTCAGAGTATAGATTCTGGAGTTTAAGACTGCGGGGCTGGAATCCTATCTTTTATTAGCTCTGTTAGCTTGAACAAATTATTTAAGTTCTCTGTGCCTCAGATTCCTCATTTATAAAATGGGAATTACAAAAGTATACAACTTAAGAAGTCATTGGACTTAGGACATGTGAAGCACTTACACTGTTTAATATGTAATATTGTATTATTTTCATTATTATTACTCTGATATATTAACTTCATTTACATAAATAATACTTTCTAATATCTTAAGATTCTGAAATCACTGTCAAAAGAATTGGTTTCGGGACGGCTGGGTGGCTCAGTTGGTTAAGCGACTGCCTTCGGCTCAGGTCATGATCCCAGAGACCCAGGATCGAGCCCCACATCGGGCTCCCTGCTCGGCGGGAAGCCTGCTTCTCCCTCTCTCACTCCCCCTGCTTGTGTTCTCTCTCTGGCTGTGTTTCTCTCTGTCAAATAAATAAAATCTTAAAAAAAAAAAAAATTGGTTTCTAGCCTCTCTTGTATCAACTCAACTATTTTATAGCACAGAGGGTTCTTACTCTGAGTACTTTGAACCTTGGAGGAAAGATGTATCAGCTAAGAGTATATGAAAGAAATACTGTAACTTACTATGTCTCTGAAGACAACTGCCCTAAGCCGATTAATATCCATGTCTTGTAGGAGCTTGTCAAAATCTCTTACTGGAGATATACCACCAGTTACAATGTCCACTGGACTCTATTTAATACACACAAAAAAATATATTTTTTAAAAATTAGCACAGTATTCCAAATACCAGGAAAAAAATAAAGGTACAGCATTATTTTCCCCAGGTTATTTTTCCTACTTCCCTCTCTCCCTTCCTCTCTCTCTTCTTTTTTGGGATACTGGAATAGAGGTGAGGGTTAAAGAAGGGAGCCATAAAGGAAAAAACAAACTGCGTGCCAACTTCCCAAGTACATGAAATACAAATTGACATATTCAAAGTAAAAGGTATCAAAGACACAAGAAAAGTAAACATTTGGGAAAGCAGACAAGATTAAGTATAAACAAATCTTTACTGTATATTTAAACACAAAGACTTGAATGTTATGTTCACAGACTAAAACAACTATTTTAGAACCTCTGTCAGATTTATTTAACTTTATGTTGAAATGAACAAATAAATTTAAGATCTTAATCATAAAGTAAGAGGCACTTTATTTAATTAATTATTCTGTATGCTTACCTTCGCTGCAGATTTACCCATGGGAATCAGGCTGTGAATTGTTTTCTGGCCTTTGGCTCTATCTCCTCTAGCTTTCAGCTGTGAATGCTGTTGACACTCTAAACAATTCCTTACTGCCACTGCACACACTGTAATTTATTTTAAGGAGAAGATTGGGCAAGAAAAGAAAATTTTATTTAAGATTTTGTAACTGATAAAAATCACCTACATAATACAATTTACATAAGCTTTTATTTGAAACAGATTACCTTCAGCAATTCCTAAAATGTTCCTGGACTTTATCACCTAGCGTTTGTTTTCTGACTTTGTTTCTGACTCTGTTAGAGCCCAGTACAAAGAGAGAATCATTTCAGGAATCAACAGGCCAGTGTTTCTTAGATCTCACCTAAGTTAAACTAGAACAATCTTCTGATAAGGGAAAGGTAGGGAAGAAAATAACTGAAAGAAAGGTATAAAAGAAGAGAAAGCAAATCACTTAGCCATGACCTAGTCTAGGATAATAAGCTTTCATCACCTTCATCAAAGTAAAATAGTTAAATTAAAACTTGCATGTTTTTCTAATTATGTATCATTACAGCATGACAGGAATAGAGACTGATAGAGGGTAAAGCATTACAGAAAATATTTACAACATCTACATTTAACTGGCTTTCAGAAAACCCATTTAAAAAGTAGGGGACAGAAAAGAGGCAGTTATTAATATACATTCCAAAATAACCCCTCCAGTATTATGCTAAATGAAATAAGTCAGAGAAAGATAAATACCATATAGTTCCACTCATAAGTGGAATCTAGAAAAAAGAAAGAATAAACAAACAACAAGTAAAATCAGACTTATAAATATAGGAAACAAACTTATGGGTACCAGATGGGAGGGTGGTAGGAGGTGGGCAAAATGGGTGAAGGGAAAGAGAGATATAGGCATCCAGTTATGGCATGAGTAAGTCAAAGGAATAAAAAGAAAAACATAAGGAATACAGTCAATACTGTAAAAAAAAATGTAACTGCACACAGCCTAATACACAACTTTCAACTCACTAAGCAGCATACCTGAAACTAACGTAACACTGTGTGTCAACCGCACTCAAAATAATAATTTTATCCACAGAAGCCAGTATATTTGTAAGCCAAAGATTCCCCAAATCTTTCTTCAAGATTTGATGTTTCAGTATATTACTACCAAACATTAACCCCTTTTGTTGTTTCTGATAGACTGAGCACTTCCACAAATACTATACTCTTAAAATGGTGATCTTCTGAGCATAAATCTTAAAGCGCTCATGTTATGATTATGAACTATTACAGAGTCTATGATGTTTGCTAAATTCCAGAATTTGGTTGTAACATTTACAACTGCTTAAAATAAAGAGTAAATTAAATGAATCACCTGTTCAAAAGAACAATTACCTCTCTATATGTCCCACCAATCAGGCAATTACTCAGGTTATTTTCAAATTGATCGAGGCTTAAATGATGATGGTAATGCAAAAGTGATTATGAATTGCTTGTATCATGTAAATCATCTTAATTCCCAATCAAATCAGTAGCATGCAGGTATTTGAACTGAACAAAAGTAGGAGAGCAAGACAAAATAACAAACTTCTATGTGAACTCTAAGTACCACTAGACTGTTATATGGCTAGCAGGCAGAGACTTCAGACAGGAAACTATTCAGAAAGTTGCAAGACAACAAGAAAAGTTAGGGAAAAGGAAGAAGTATAGTGAGGGAAGAAGTGAGAATATGAATACAACTATCAAATTTAAAATCAGGCTCAAAAAAATAACTTCTGTACTACTTTTGTCCCAGGTTACATAAAATCAAGTTTGAGATCACAAAATTAAAAACTATGCCACATTGCTCAGTCTCAGTAGTACAAGTTATTCTTATTGTTGCCATCCTGCCTTCTTACCTCCAACCTTAGGAAAAAAACAAGAGGAGACCAGGGATCAAATACCAGGATTGCTCACCAAGCTTACCATACTCTATTAAAGAGATCTTGAACAAATCATTTTCTGAATATCACTTGTATATAAAAGAAAACACAGTGCAGGGGTAGATTAAATCATAAAAATGAGGGAGATTATTTCCCTAATTTCTGAACTTAATGCTTGAGTACTATCAAACACTGAGAATGTAGCCTTGTACTTTTAATTCCAGAAATATACTCTAGGAGCGCCTGGGTGGCTCAGTCGTTAAGTGTATGCCTTTGGCTCAGGTCTTGATCCCAGAGTCCTGGAATCGACCCCGCATTAGGTTCCCTGCTTGGCCGGAAGCCTGCTTCTCCCTCTCTCACTCCCCCTGCTTGTGTACCCTCTCTAGCTGTGTTTCTCTGTCAAATAAATAAATAAAATATTCTAAAAAAAATAAAGAAATATACTCTATATAGAAAAGTGACAAAGTTTTAAAAAAATGGCACATATAAAATTAATGGAGTCAAGATACTTAAATCTAAACAGGAAATTAAAATTTTAAATTTAAATTCTGTTTAAGTTTAAACAGAAAATTTAAGGAAGCATAACAGAAAGAATAGGAACACAAGTTAAACTATATTCAAATTCTAAATTCACCAATTATAGCTTTTGGATTTTGAGTAAGTTTCATAATTTCTCTCATCTCGAATATCCTCATGAGTAAAAGAAAATAATTGCTGACTCACTGAAAATCTGCTATAACAAATGACAGTAGTCAATGATAGTTTTGGGTTTTTTATACTATTTGAATCTCTTAATTAAAATTTTAAAACAAACTTCTAAAAACTGTTAAAACAAGTTCTTTAGAGCATCCTAAGTTTAAAAGTACTCTGAATAGCATTTTGAGTAAAAATAATCATTGCACCAAAAAAAATCCTAGTATATCTGTTCATGTAACAGACATTTCTGCTAAAAATGGAAAAATTTTTCATTAATTAGATTTTCCACTTTTACTGTTATATTTCCAGAGATGCCTTATTTCTGATCTATCTTCAGGTGACCATGGTTCCTAATGGTTTTGCTTGCATTTCTTCATCCCCCTCTCCCTAGTTGCTTCTCTCCATTTAAGAAGAAAATCCTTAACAATGTCTCAATATTTACAACTAGATAAAGAAATCCTGTGCACAGAGAAAAATTCTTCCACTTCACCTAAAGGAAGCCCTGATGACACTAAAAATTCTTCTCATGTATTTTAACTTTTACCTAAGCAAGAACTGCTTCCAAGAGAAGAACAGAGATTTAATAATGACAGGAACTGCTTTAACAAATTACCACAATTTATTTTGGTAAAGGCTCTACTAGAATGATACTAGTTTAGAACCCTGTCACTCAAGTGTGTTAGTAAGACAGCAATTTCAACATCACCTTGTCGGGGACAGTGCGTGACACCCCCACCCCCCCACCCCCCCACCCCCGCCATGCCCAAGCCACCAGGAATTTTGGTGGAGGTACCCCTAAATGTGAATGAAAACCCCTCCGGGCTTTCCCCGCCTAGAATTCAGAAAGCCACGTACCCTGTGGGCTGGGGCAATATGTCCTTCTTGTGCTTATCCAAGACATATAGTTCCATTTAATCCTCCTCCCAGTAATCATATCTCTCATCTGTATTCCTTAATCCCTCTGCCTCAATGGTCTCAGCTTCTGTGAGTTTAAGCAATCACTCTGTACCCTGCAGTAACCATACTAATCCTGTCTCTAGGGTGGGTGCAAAAGCAGTTAAAGATTTAACCCAACTTCCTCACTTGAGAATAATAAAAGACTGGGACCCTTGACAGTCAAGGGAGACAGAGACAGAGGGAGGCAAAGGCAGAGAGCCTGTGAAGCAAAGAAGCAGAGAAAGCAACAGAAACAGAGAAGCAGAGAGAGAAACAGAAACATAGAAGCAGAGAGAGCAAGATAGACAGAATCAACTGTTTGCCTAAAGCTACACTGATGTAACTAAAAAGCTTTAAATAAAGAACCCTGAAGACACAATTTTCAGGAGATCCCCACACCATTCTTTGAGTCCGGTCTCCTCATATCGCTGACTCCGTCACCACCTTCTGGGAACCCTGACTGACTGTTGCCAGGGCTGGCTCCCGGCGTCACCTGGGATTTGTTAGATAATTACAGACCTCACCTCAGACCTATATCATCTAACTGCATTTTAACAAGATCCTCTGGTGATTCTTGTGTGTGAATCATGTTAAAATTTGAGAAGCACTATTCTTGAGCAAAAAAAGATCAGAGGAGAGCAGTAATGGTGACTACAACCAACGTTATTTTTCAAAACATGTCCTTCCTCTAGCCAACTTTGAAACTAATACTATAGCGTAGTACTTACATAATCTTCACTCTTTGTGGAGATTAAAAAAAAAAAGCATTAAGACAAATTGCCTAGCAACGCTGTTCCACTAACAGGCAAAAGATTAATTTTCAATCTAAGTATGTCAAGATCACTGAAAAACGTTCAAGTAAATTCCTAACTAATGGGTTTTAACATCTCACCTAGTCGGAGACACTGTCGCAAAATTCCACCCGAAGACATACTTTTTTCAGCTTCAATTTCAGTAAAGCCAAGAGAACTTGCAAATATAAGCACATCCACAAGGCTGATTAGCCTCTGCAAAAATGTCACAGAAGCTTCTATTGAAAGGCCTTGAGTAGGTTCAATATTCTCCAGCTCATGCTGTTAAAGAACAAAATTTGACATTTATAGCTATATTCTAATCAACATCTAGTTTTCTAAGATACATTTCCCAAATATCTAAGTTTTATAAAAAGTCAGGATTTCAGGTATCTAGTTCAACAGAATAATTTCCTTTTTATCTAAAAAGGTGGCAATATGGCGTCTGGGTGGCTCAGGTGTCAAACGTCTGCCTTTGGCTCAGGTCATAAACCCAGAGTCCCAGGATCGAGCCCCACATCGGGCTCCCTGCTCTGCAGGAAGCCTGTTTCTCCCTTTCCCACTACCCCTGCTTGTGTTACCTCTCTCACAATCTCTCTATATATATCAAATAAATAAATAAAATCTTTAAAAAAAGAAAAGAAAAAGGCAGCAAGGGAAAGGTACAAGTGAACCACCATCAATCATATCGCCCTTAAGAAATCAACATTGTTTTAGTCCTTTCACTCCTGAAACAGATTCTAAGATCCTTTCAAGTAATTGTAAAAGATCCACTTGCTTTTGGCCTATAGTACCTATGATACTTAGTAACCACCACATTCAAGTTTTAATCAATAAAGAATTAGAACAATCATGTTTTCACACTAATTTTATACAGTAGTTAAATCCTTACTGTAGCCGATGTAGCCGCTGAAAGCAATGGCAGTATACCCCCACAAGCCATGACCATATTGTCCATCACTTGAGAGATGAGATGAATTGTGTTGTGTACAAAGATGACATTATCACTGCTATTCACGAAGTCCACAACTGTCTTTGTTGAATGGCTGTCCAGAGATAAATGATATTTACTGATAAAGCTAAAGAAATCAGTTTGCCTACTGATAAGGGGAGAGAGGATAAGAAGGTGCTTTCACTTCATCTTGAAAGCTAAGGTAATGATAATAATACAGGAGGCATGTTGGGGATGTACTTCCTCAGAAGATGTAGACCATTCCATATCAGGAAATACTATCCATGACCCCTTTCAGTGCTGAAACATGTAACACTATTCATCTTGTATATAAGAAGTTGAATTATCCTTAACTGGGAACAAAACTGAGAAGTCATGTAGCAAAAATTAAGAGGTAAATGTCATTAAATGCGCTACTAAAAGTGAATTGTTTATCATTTTCTTAGATAATCCCATAAACTGTTTTCAAACAGTATAAGTGTACTGTACAAATAACAATACACCAATTAGGCATTTTAAATCATAAATCATACAACAGATAATCTGAAATATACAGAGGTTTTATACCAAAACTACACTGGAGAATTGGATGTTATATTTAAAGTCCAATTTTCTTTCAGTGCTCATAGTACTAAACCACTTTAGTAGATCTACCTTCAGATGAATTATATGCTATTAATATGCTACAGGAAATCTGCAGCAAATTTCGCACAAGAAAAATCGCTGATTTTAAAGTTTCTGTATTTCAGACAGGGTAGCTCATTTTTATAATGGAGAATAAAAGTAAATTCAATAAGTTATCCCAAAGAAATAACTTATATTCTATTTTTTAACCAACTGTCTGAAATTAATTGCAAAATGTTAACTATATAAACTTCCTTGAAACAAAGACCAGAGGTGCCTGGGTGGCTTAGTCGGTTAAGCACATCTGACTCTTGATATTGACTCAGGCCATGATCTCAGGGCTGTGAGGTCAAGCCCCACATTAGGTTCCACACTGGGCATGAAGTCTGCCTAAGATTCTTTCTCTCCCTCTCTAAAAAACCAACCAGCCAACCAACCAACCAAGACTAAACTTCATACACATCTTCTATAACAAACATATGGACAAACCTTCTCCACATCTGTATATCTGTTTCTATCGAAAATAACAGATCAGTGAGCAAACGCTGATGCATTTGAGACCATTTGAACTCAGGAATACGAAACATAGCAGATCTGGAATTCCTCCTTTGTCCATTATCTCCATCTGGTTCTACTCCTTGACCTGGTTCCCCCTGCCGCCTTGACATCTAAAACAGAAAGTGTACAAGAGTAGTAAAATGAATTCAACTTCAAAGAAGGCATTAATAATAGTTTCAATGCAATTCATCTAATAATCGTATATTAAGATACTAAGGAACCAAATTAGAGAAAAATTATCAATGAGTTAATAACATTAAGCTTTAACACAATTAAAGCAAAGTTATCAAAAATGCTAAACTACCACAATTCAACAGTAATTTGTTTGCAACCATGTTAGTATTACCACCAGCAAATGCAGCACCTTCAAAAGAATTAAGATTCTTAGACTTGAATATTAGCATGAAAGAAGATAGTGTCTGGATTATAAATTGGCTAGAATTAAAACGAACAAAATGGTTGGTTGCACAGAGTGGAAAATGACAACCACTGTTCCCTCAATCACTGTGAAATACTAGTAAAGGAGAAATAAGTACCTTTAGATCTCAGAAAGGCTCCTCCCCGCCTTCAAAGCAAACAGACCTCATGGTTTATGTTTCCTCATGGAAGGAATTTTAAACTACATACTTTATATATAAAATCATACATAGGCAGGAGGCTCTACAGGAGGATTTAACCCTAGATTTTGTCATAGAATTAATGTACTACCTATGACTGGATTATCAAATAAAAAGTAAAGGCAAGTATTTCCAACAGTTGCTTTATAAACCAGAATTATTACAATGTTAAAACTTGAAAGTAGTAACTTTTGTTGATGCTATGGTGAAAATAATAATAAAAACTGCCATTTAATAACTCACAGTAAAATCCTATGCTAAAGATAACAAATGTAATCTTTATATTCATTGTATTTATATATTTGCAAATAGGGTATGAACCAACTCCAAAATAACATAAAATTATACACCCTTGTACTATTTCAATTCAATGCAAATACACTCAAGAAGACTATAAATATAATCACCTCAGGCATAGGTTGATGAGGCTGAGATGCTTCCATGTTTGTACTGGCCTTCAGTTCCAATCTTTCAGTATCTGTAGCAACACTGGAAACATCCAATTTAGCAATCCTCTGCTCAGAAGTAGTAGGAGACTCAAAGACAGGAGAATCACCAATTAATTTGGTTTCTCTCACAAAGTTAGTTGTTTTTTTCCCTTCCTCTAGCATCTCACCAATGTCTGATTGTACAGGTGTCTGGGAAACAGTAGTAGTATCTGGTGAGGTAGCTGAAGACCCTGATGCTGTCATAGTCAAGATTCCAGAATCTTTGGAATCTTGAGTTTCACTGTCAGTTTGCTTCTTACTTACAGATTCTTGCTCTTGAAATATTAATTTGTTGTCATTACTAAACATATCCAGTCTTTCACTGGCTTCAGATGCAGCCGGAGACAAACTATCTTCTTGGAGCTCTGTGGGTAGACTGACTTCCTCAGTAGGACTACTTTCTACCTTCAGTTCTACATAATCATCATCATCTTCCTCTCCTATAGATTTATCCAATAATTCTGGCATCTCTGAGGCATCCTCTTCCGAAGGAGAACTTATAGAAGCAGTTACTTCATTAACAGTCATTATACCTTTGCCATTCGTTTTAAAAGAATTAGAGGAAACAGTCTCAGCTTCTATCATGTCAGAGGATACTTCTAAATCACCTGAATTAATTGTTTCATTTATCAATGTTTCTTCTGAAGGAACTTCATGTACTAACTCCTGATTTTCTTGGCCAGTTTTCCTTTCTTCATTAGATGTGTTAGGAGTCTGCAGTTCAGCATTGAAAGCAGAATCTATTAAAATTGTCTTCTCAAGAGTTGACTTTTCATCACTGTTTCTGGTGATATGAGGAGACAGAGCACAAGCCTTCGTATCTGACTGCTGGGAAGCTGGGGAAGCTATTGAAACACTAACATCCTTGCTAATGGCAGAGACTGCCTCAACTGGACTTGAACATTGTCCTATTTCTTCAACATTTCCCTGGTGTTTCCGGAACATACTGGCAAGATTTTCTTTGTGTATTTCAAAAGTGACCTAGATGAAAAACATAAAATCAATCAAAATATGCAAAAAAAAAAAAAAAAAAAAAGGGAAAAGAGTATACGGAATATAAAAAAATATTTAACAATTTTTCAAATAAATATTTTATATAATGCAATAAAGTAATTTTCCTAGGATAGCCTTATCTTATAAAATAAAAAGTCAATCACAAAAAACGAAATAATAAAAAAAAAATGATAGCTAGACTTACTGCTTAGAGGTAGGAAGGCATTAAACCACAGTAAGAACATCCTTAGTCTATTCTTAAACATGTATATGAAAAGAATACACTACTGACCTCTATAACTTATACCAGGATCTAAATATATTCATACCATTGTGAAGGGCTTTGTGCACCAAATAACAATAGTTTCAACTGCAATGAAAACCCATTTCCCCCCGATTTATCCTCAATATAGCAAAAAATATCAATTATGCCCACTATTATAGCAGCTCTCCATATATTTATTAAGTTAGTAAAACTTTTTCTTACTAAACTAAAACAAATTCTTTCAGCAATGTAAAAGAATCCAATCCTTCCCCAAAGGTCAACCACAATTTTCAAAGGCTAAATTGGTCAAAATAACCTGAAAGTCCCAGGTCATCCAACCATCCATCCATTCATTCATTCCACTTCCATGTGAGTGACTACTATGTAACTGGCCCTGTGAACATCCCCACATCACGGTTAGCCTTAAACCCATTTACCTTGATAGTTTTCTTACTAAGGATTATTATAGCCACCATAATGTGATTGCCACTGGTGTTATGTAATACATGCAGAAAGTACAGGCATAATTAAGTTTACCAATGCTAAAACTGTCTGTTCCTGTAATCTACACTATTATAATATATACAGTAAATTTAGTCAATTTTTCGTGACCCTTAGCAGGGAGGATGATAGTAAATGACAACAAAAGATGATTGTGGGGCACAAAGATCCACAGGGCTTTTTGAATCATAGGCAATGTATACACATGGGTAAAAGGTAAACTAATGATTAAATAATACATTATGCACACATTTTTTTCTATAGCAATTTACTAGCCTTTACTTGGGATACATACATTATACTCATGCCATAATAGGATACAGCCCAAGATAGAAACGTTTAGGAAATAAATATTTTCCTAATTGCAAATATTTGGAAAATTTTTTGAATATTTCAAAATGAAATGCATATATACCACACTAAGCGTAAAATAGCAGAGTAAACGTTAACAAAATATCAATTTCTTTTATAACCAGAAATCAAATATTTTCTTGAACTAAGTTGTGGTGTTTTTGCTGCTGTTGTTAAGTAGACTCCACACCCAATATGGGGCTTGAACTCACAACCTTGAGACTAAAAGTCCCATAGTCTACCAACTGAGTAAGTCAGGTTCTCTGAACTAAGTTATTTTAATTGATCAATCCCTCTTTATTTATTCAGCAAAATTTACTGAATATGCAAAGCATGCCAGGCACTGTGTGTTGAACAACACAATGTCCCTGCCTTCATGGTACTTACATTCTAATAAAAAAACTGACAACATAAACATACAAAAATAGAAGAAAATGTCAAGTAATAGTAATAGCTTTGAAGGGAAAAAAAAAGAGAATAACTGAAGATGACATGGTAGATGGGAGGGTGTGTTTAACTAGAATAACCAGGGAAGGTCTCTAATGATATTACACTGAACACAGATAAAAATAAAGTGAGAGAACAAGCTACATGAATATCAAAAGGAGAAGAGTTTCAGGCAGGAGGAAAAGCAAATGCAAAGTCTCTGGTCATCAAAATGAGCTTGGTATATTTGTGGAACAATAGTTGAAAAAGAACTGTAGATGATAAGGTCACAGAAGCAGACATTGGCTAGGTCATGATTGTAGAGAATTATAGACTACATTAAAAACTCTGAATTTTATTCTGAGTGTGAAAGAGCCAACAGAAAATTCTGAGTAAGAGGAAGGCATCTGACTTCTTAAGTATCACTTAGTCTATTTAGAAAACTGACTTTAGGAAGATCATTTCTACACTGATATGACAATTATTATTATCTAAGGAAGGCAGGATTCATACTACCAAGCTCACAGTGATTTTGAAAATAGATACTTTATTCCAACAATAGTCAGTGTATATAAGATTAGTTTTCAATAATAATTTGCTTTTGATTTTATTCAAATTAAGAATTTTTAAAATCTCATTACAAAATATATCAATAAACATGAAAATATACAATTTATACATACAGCTTAAAGAATAATCTTTTTAAATTTCATATACCTACTACTCATATCAAGAAATGGAACACTACTACCTCACAATTCCTCTGTGTGCCCATCCTCACCATCCCCATCCTTATCAAGAGGAAATCACTACCCTAACATTTCCATTGTTTCCTCCTGTTCTTTAACAGTTCTACTACCTATATAGTAAACATACGTATCATGTTTCATTTGAGAAGCTAAGTACAGCAAAAACCTAACCAGCTTTGTGAGGAAAGGGCAATATTACCATAATTATCTAAAGGCTACCATAAGACAAGCTACAGAGAATCTATGAATTGGAACAGGGCTTCATTTTCTCTAAGAGGAGACATAGGCTAGGAAATCTGTTGGCAAGGCCATTAGAAAATACTGGAAAATACACAGGTCAGGAGAACCAAAGCATCCATGAGTGTGAGTCAGGTAATAGATAACTGGCATGAATAAGGTATTACAAGTAAACTACTTTGTAATATTTTCCAATTCTCACCATGGTCTACCTCTACTCTCCGAAGTAAATCAAAGCAGACCATTTTTCAAGGAGAGAAGTGAGAATGTTCAAGTAATCCAGGCAGGAGGAGTAGAAGAGAGAGCACGAACCGAATCAGTACGTGGTCAAGACAAGCCAAGTCGTTCTAAGAATATGCGCCCATCACATGTAATAATTCGTTCTTGGGTTTTAAAAAAAAAAAAAAAACTGTTATAAGGCAACTGGCATTTCACTACAAAGTTCCCCCAATATCTGTCTGTTAAGTAAAACTGTTCCAATTTAGAAGGACTGTCATATATCTACTAACACAGCTGCCATCACAGGATCTCCCTTCACCACTATTCTGGAGATCCCTTCTTATCTTTCTTCTATGTTACCTCTCCTGTTTCCTATGTCTCATATCTTTTTCTCCCTTCATCCTCTCCTTTTGGTGCTGTATATCCTCCAGTACCTTCTTGAAGATATATATAAACTAAGGGTATAAATAGGGTATATATAAGGGTATATATAAACTGAGTTTTTGAGACTTGATTTTTCTGCTGCTTGAATTTTTCCTCTCTAAAATGGGTAGTATAAGGGTATCAAAATCCCAGACTTCAAGCTATATTACAAAGCTGTAATGATCAAAACAGTATGGTACTGGCACAAAAACACAGAGATCAAAGGAACAGAACAGAAAACCGAGAGAGGAACCCACAACTATATGGTCAATTAATCTTTGAGAAAGCAGGAAAGAATATCCAATGGGAAAAAGAATGCCTCTTCAACAAACAGTATTAGGGAAACTGGCAGCAATATGCATAAGAATGAAACTGGACCACTTTCTTATACCAAATACACACAAAAAAATTCAAAATGGATTAAAGACCTCAATGTGAGACCTAAAACCATAAAAATCCTAGAGGAGGCAATGAGAACACAGGCAATGAGTTCTTTCACACTGACTGCAGCAACTTCTTTCTAGATATGTCTCATGAGGCCAGGGAAATAAAAGCAAAACTAAACTATTGGGACTTCATCGAAATAAAAAGCTTCTACACAGCAAAGGAAACAATCAACAGAACCTTTTAAAAGGCAACCTTAAGAATAGGAGAAGATATTTACAAATGACATATCTGGTAATGGCTTATTATCAGGGGTGCCTGGGTGGCTCAGTCCTTAAGCATCTGCCTTTGGCTCAGGTCATGATCCCAGGGTCCTGGGATCAAGCCCCACATCAGGCTCCCTGTTCAGCTTGGAGTCTGCTTCTCCCTCTCTCACTCCCCTTGCCTGTGTTCTCTTCCTTGCTGTCTCTTTCTCTGTCAAATAAATAAATAAAATCTTTTTCTAAAAAATGCTTAGTATCAAAATATATAAAGAACTTATACAACTCAACACCCCAAAAAACAAATAATCCAATTAAAAAGCAGGCAGAAGACATGAATAGACATTTCTCCAAAGAAGGTGTACAAATGGCTAACAGACACAAGAAAAGATGTTCAACATCTCATCATCAAGGAAATACATATCAAAACTACAATGAGGTATCACCTCACACCTGTCAGAATGGCTAACTTAACACAAGAAACAACACGTATTTGCAAGAATGGGAACAAAGGGGAACCTTCCTGCACTGTTCGTGGCAATGCAAACTAGTACAGTCACTCTGGAAAATAGTATGGAGGTTCCTCAAGCATTAAAAATAGAACTATCCTATGATCCAGCAATTGCACTACTAGGTATTTACCTAAAGAATACAAAAATACAAATTCAAAGGGATACATGCACCCTGTTTATAGCAACATTATCTAGAATAGCTAAACTACGGAAAGAACCCAAATGCCCATAGCCTGAAGAATGGATAAAGAAGATGTGGTATGTATTACATTGGTAGATTAATCTGCCAATCACATCAATGTGGATGGAGCTAGAGACAATTACGCTAAGAAAAATAAATCAGAGAAAGACAAAGATCACATGATTTCAGTCATATGTGGAATTTAAGGGGAAAAAAATGAGCAAAGAGAAAAAAAAGAGGAGAGGCAAACCAAGAAACTCTTAACTAGAGACAACAAACATGGTTACCAGAGGGGAAGTGAGTGGACAGATGCATTAAACAGGTGATGTGGATCAAGGAGAGCACTTGTGATGAGTGGATGATGTTTGGCAGTGTTGAGTCACTCTATTAGACACCTGAAATTAATACTGCACTGTATGTTGACTAACTAGAATTTAAATAAAAAGTTAAAAATAACAAATGGACCAGGGACTTAAAAATAAATAAGATCTGTAGCTCCCACATATTAGATAAAATATGTTACCTAATAGTTATCTAATATATTAAAGGCAAATAATAAAAATAAATTCAAAATATAGAATTTTATATATACAAAATGCTAAAATATTTTTTTAATGTAAGCATCAACTTTATCTATAAAAGAGGTATATCCTGGGGAGAAAGGTAATATATATAAGCATAAACCATCAAAGATAAATGGACAGTAACAGCTGGGAAATTTTCTAAAGTCCATTCTCAGACTAACTAGCTAGAAAAGACTTGGGAAAACTGGAAAAGCTTGGAAACAGACCCAAAGGTTGGTCTCACCACAGTCAAACAGCAGGTTTAAATGTTCACTGCTATACTATTCTAAATGTATGCTATTTCCACTGTATTACTGGTCACCAAGGCAAAAAAGATCTACCAGCAATCATGCTGTTCTGACAAATGTGCATCTAGCAAATAGCTCTATATAACACAGTCATGTTCTTTCAGTCAAAATTTATTACAATATTGCAGTCAGGGCGAGTCACAAGATGCACTACCTAAAAACAGAAGAGTTTTCTATTCTCATGAAATATAAACCATAACTCAAGAGAAATGAACACCAAAAAAATTAGTCAGAATATGTCAAGATGATCACAGACATATAAGTTTGAATCAACTGAATATAAAAAACAAAAGACGGAAGACAGACATTAAGTGAAAACAATCATAAATGTTTTACTAGTGTAGAATGTATTATGAGTTAGTATTCCAAAGTACCAAGTTATACAGACTGACAGAACCACTGCAAACATCCTTCTGAAAAAAACACATGTAAAAATCAACAAAGGGTAAGGGGTCAGAAAGTAAATACGCAATAAAACTTTAAGTGATTAAAACTAAAAGTAATGGGTGGCGCCTGGGGGGCTCAGTTGGTTAAGCATCCAACTCTTGATTTTGGCTCAGGTCATGATTTCGGAGTCTTAGGATGAAGCCCCAAGTCAAGCTCTGAGCTCAGACAGTTTGCTTGGATTTTCTCTCCTCCCTCTTCCCCTCCCTTGCTTGTGTGTGCTTTTTCCCTCAAATAAATATTTTTTAAAAATTAAAAATAAATCCAAATAACAAATAAGCTAAACACTGGATAATCAGTAGAGTAAGGATAAATGTTCATCCTGTGAGAAACCCAACAATGATAATTGTTGGGAGCGGGTGCGGAGCACTGCTGCCTAATGTGGTTCAACTAACATACATATCACAAAAGAAAGTTACAGCAAAAAATATCATAATCCATCCCAAAACCATGTTCCCATACTGAGCACTGTTTTAAAGAATAAAGGAAACAGACTTGGGACTGAAAAGTTAGAACCTACAATACCGCCACTACAAAATTCATTCGGTGTGTTAAAACAGTAAAGTATCAAAATCCTATGACTATCTTTGCCCAACATAATTTTTAAGATAAATGCCAACTGTCATCTTAAAATGTTATACAACAACAGGAATTTAATGGACATCTTGAAACCTTAATATGTGATCTATGATTAGATCCAAATACTACAATTTTATATATTTTGAGTTATTTGGTAATAGGTATAAACTTAGAAAAAAATCTGTAAAATGAAAATAATCCTGAAAAAAAGCATTCACGGTTTTATATTAACTTTTTTATTGAGGGTTAGTAACATAGTTGTCTCAGCTAACAAAACTCTGATAATCCGTTACTGTATTCATAGTATACAGGAGCCCCCCACCCTTAGCCATGGTTTCACGTTCCACAGTTTCTTACCCATGATCAACTGCAGTCTAAAAATATTAAATGGGAAATTTCAAAAATAAACAATTCATGAGATTCATGCTATGTGCCATTCTGAGTAGCATTATGCACCATCCCACTCCATCCCACCCAACACATAAATCATCCCTTTGTCCAGCATGTCCATGTTGCATATACCGCCCATAAGTCACTCAGCAGTCATCTCAATTATCAGACTATCACAGTATCACAATACATGTATTCAAGTAACCCTTATTTCATTTAATAATGGTGCCAAAGTGCAAGAGTTGTGATAATGGCAATTCATATATGCCAAGAGAAGCTATAAAGTTCTTTTAAGTGAAAAGGTGGAAATTTTCAACCTAAAAAAGGAAAAGAAAAAACTCATATGCTGATGTTGCTGGGTTCTATGGTAAGAAAGAATCTTCTATCCGTGAAATTGTGAAGAGGGAAAAAATTTGTACTAGTTTTGCTGTCGTACCTCAGGTTACAAAAGTTATGATCATAGTGTATGATAAGTGCTTAGTTAGGATGGAAAAGGCATTAAATCTGTAGGTGGAAGACATGAATGGTAAACGTGTTCCAACTGACAGAACCATGCTGTGACAGAAAGCACTGAGCCTTAACAAAGACTTCAGAAGAAATCCCCTGAAAAGTGACACCAAGCCATTTACAGCAAGGGACAGTTACACAAATTCAGGAATAGATTAGGACTGAAAAATATAAAAGATACCAGTAAGACTCTGCTGATGAAATAGCTGCTGCCCTATCTGTGGCAGACTTGAAGAAGCTGATTAAAATAAAGAGAAAGGACACCAAGCCACCTGGCTGGTTCACTCGGTAGAGCATGGGACTCTAGATCTTGGGGTCAGGAGTTTAAGCACCATGTTGGGTGTAGAGATTAAAAAGTAAAATCAGGGGCGCCTGGGTGGCTCAGTTGGTTAGGCGACTGCCTTCGGCTCAGGTCATGATCTTGGAGACCCAGGATCGAGTCCCACATCAGGCTTCCTGCTCCGCGGGAGGCCTGCTTCTCCCTCTCTCAGTCCCTCTGCTTGTGTTCCCTCTCTCGCTGTGTTTCTCTCTGTCAAATAAATAAATAAAATCTTCAAAAATAAAAAATAAAATAAAATAGAGTGGCTGAAAATTTTTTAAAAAATAAATAAATAGATATTTTAAGAAACTTAAAAACAAAAAAGGGAAAGGACACCATCCAAAGCAAGTCCTCAACCACAATGAAACTGGGCTCTTCCACAAGATGTCCAATAGAATGCAAAGCAGGCACCAGTGCATATAATATAGAAGCACAGATTAACTCCAGTACTATGTGGCAACACTACAAGAATATACTAAAGGCAGGCATAGTGTACAGAGCAAAGAACTCACATGCTCTCAGAAACAAAAACATTATATACCCATGTTCTGGCAACATAATCAGAAAGTATAGGTGTCTACCATCTTGTTAATGAAATGGCTCCATCAATGCTTCATCCCAGAAGTGCAAAAATACTTGGAAGAGGAAGGGTTAGAATTTAAAGTCCTATAATAGACAATGCACCTGGTGACCTTGAAACCTGAATTTTGGTAATAAAAGTGAAAATGTTAAGGTTGTATTTTTACCTCCAAATATAACCTCACTGCTTCAGTCCCTTGACCAGGACATCATTTGGTTTGTCCGGGCCACATCCATCCATCTGGTATCTGATTACATTTGATCAGCAACTGATGAAGACCCTAATCTGAACATAATGCAATGCTGGAAATCATTCATTAGTGCTGATGCAATAACTTCTATCATGGATGAACTAAAACCAGAAAAACTGTAGATGCCTGCTGGAAAAATTTATGAAGTCATGAATGATTTTTTTCTTTTTTTTAAGATTTTATTTATTTGACAGAGAGAAACACAGCCAGAGAGGGAACACAAGCAGGGGGAGTGAGAGAGGGAGAAGCAGGCTTCCCGCCGAGCAGGGAGCCTGATGTGGGACTCGATCCCGGGGATCATGACCTGAGCCGAAGGCAGTCGCTTAACCAACTGAGCCACCCAGGCGCCCCTCATGAATGATTTTAAAGGCTTCCCAGGGCTGAAGGAGAAGTTAGGAAAACCATTCACTCAGCAAGACAAGTAAGTGGAGAGGATTTGCTAAAATGCTTAATGATGAAGTGGAAGAAAATACTTAAAGCTAGTGAAAAGTGTTAACAAATGAGGAACTGAAAAAACTTGTTGAATCATCTACAGAGGAAGAAGAAAGAGAAGCAGAACCAGCAATGTGGACATACAGAAGTTTGCCGAAATATTTCAAATGGCACAACACTGAAGAAATTATGGAATATGATTCTTAGAAGGAACAGAGCATTAAAATCACACATCTGGTCATTTTGCACAACACTTTGATGCGCTAAAAATAAAGTCAACATGGGCGCCTCAGTGGCTCAGAATGTGAAGCCTCTGCCTTCGACTCAGGTCATGATCTCAGGGTCCTGGGATCAACTCCCACATTGGGCTCTCTGCTCAGCAGGGAGCCTGCTTCCCCCGCTTTCTCTGCCTGCCTCTCTGCCTATTTGTGATCTGTCAAATAAATAAATAAAAATCTTTAAAAAAAATAAAATCAAATCAACAACTTCCCATTACGATGTTCTTCCAAAAGTTTTCGCAAAAACCTTCCAACTCTCGAGGATCCCCAACCATTGACATCACATGCTCCTGACATCCAACCACCAACATGGCTATGACTCAATGATCTAGGATCACCTGAAGTGGATGACCCTTCTTTTGCTGTACTGTCACAAGGTCAACAGTAGCCCTAATGCAATATTGCAAATACCTACATCTATACCTCACCTTATCTCATCACATAGGCATTTTATCAGTGCACATTATCACAGGAAGAAGAAAGATGAGTACAATAAGATATTTTTGAGAAACAAAGACCATATCCACATAACTTATAGTATACTGTTATACTTGTTCTATTTTATAATTATTCTATAATTATTGTTGTTAATCTCTTACTGTGCCTAATTTATAAATACAACTTGATCACAGGTATGTATGTACAGGAAAAAAACATAGTATATAGTATATAAAGGGTTCAGTACTATCCATTGTTTCAGGAATCCACTGGGGGTCTTGGAACACATTCCCTGTGGTTAAGGGGGATCTAATGTAGTGCACTACATAAAACTGACCTTCTCTACTAGTTATGCTCAATTTAAGGAATTTCCCTTGTATTTCCATTGCCCTCTTTGGAGACAATAGAAGATACACATTTTTGCTATCACACACAGATCTGTTTTCATGATATTCTTGCTAGTATTCATTAAAGTTACAAATTAAGTCAACTTATGTTGACTATCAACATAGTCTTTTTAACCATTTGATATGAGACGCTTCATTCTAAAGATAAAGTGTAATTTTATGTAATATATTTCTTTGTCAGTTTCTATATATATTCATGACCAGAAGACAAACTTTCAACTGCCATATAAAAAGATAGATCAGGGTCACCTGGCTGGCTCAGTCAGAAGAGTGTGGAACTCTTGATCTTAGGGATGCCTGACATGGGGCTCAATCACAGGACCACAGGATCATGATCCAAACTGAAGGCAGACATTTAACTGGGCCACTCAGGTGCCCCTAAACAAACTTTTTAAAAAATAAGTATATAAATAATAAAAAGTTTTTAAAATATCATTTAATGTTAAAATTTCAAGAACAAAAGATTTATATAATACATATTTCAGGGGCACATGTGTGGCTCAGTAGGTAAAGGGTTGGATTCTTGATCACAGCTCACAGCTTGATCTCAGGGTCATAAGTACAAGCTCCATGTTGGACTCCACACCCAATGTGGAGCCTACTTTAATATTAATAATAATACATATTTCAATTCAAAGCGATGTACACTTTCATAAATACATCCTGAAGGTGCCACAGGAAGTATCTTTCTTTCTGTATTATATAGATTTGCAGTCAAATCTGTTCTAAATAATGCTTTACATTTCCTAAGCAAACCAATTTGTTTATTCTTTCTTCTATAAATTTAAATCCTCGAAATTCTTTCAAAATTCTGAACGTGATTTTGAAATTTCCCTTTAATTTACTCCAATACTCTAAAAGCTAAATGGCAACTGAGCAATTATCATTGTTGTTATCGTTTTTGATACTGTTTTCCCTAAAGGTATTTGTTACTGATAATTCCTAATTAATTACCAGATATTGTTCTAAATTACCCAGCTAAAAGACTAGTCATTAATCTTCACAATCATTTGATAGCTAATCTATAGCTGTTTGTAATGTCTGGAAAGCACTTCTATAAACTACAGAGTTAAAGACACTCATGAACTAATAATTACATTTATTTTGCCATTACTTTCAGCTCAATTGGTAAATTTACTAATTGAGACAAAAGATGAATAGATCAAAAGATTAGCATTATTTATCCATATATTTAAAAGATTATAACCTATAACTCTTAAGAGAATTAGTTATAAAAACAAAACAAAACTAGCTATTTTTAAAAGGGGGGGGGAGCTGTTGTTGTTGTTTTAAAGTAGGTTCCATGTCCAGCATGGAGCCCAAGGCAGGGCTTAAATTCATGACCCTGAGGTTGAGACTGAGCTGAAATCAACAGTCGGACACCTAACTGACTGAGCCACCCAGGCATCCCATAAAAAAATTGTTTTAAGTTCAATAGCAAAGAGAAACAATCCTGTGAAGAAAATAAGTCATATGACTTATATAGATATGCACTATACCTTCACCACATAATAAACTTAAAAGTACTGTTAGAACAGGGTAATATATTTTGATAGGGTTCAGAATGCACTATCACAAAATATGCCGTCTCAACATACTGAATATTTTAAGATGAAGGAAATCTGAGAAGCACCTGCTGAAGGAGGAACTATCTGACTTCTCTCATCTCACTCTCCCTCCAAAGACTCATGTAAGAGGTGCCCTCCCTAAACCACAGAGGAACGGAACATTCCTTATGCTAAAAAGAATCCAAATGAACAGGTCTTTGCTAATTTTCCCCCAGTTTACTACCCTTAATTCATATCCTCTGTCCTACTGTGTTTTTCCATGACTTTCCACTCATCATCAAACCTAGTATAAAAACACTCAGGCTTAACTCTTTCTTTGGGCTTTTCATTTTCTCATAAAGGCTCCCATGTAACGTAAAACATATTAAGTAAATACATGTGCTTTTTTTCTGTTAATCTCTATTTGTCAGTTTAATTTTCAGGCCCAGCCAGGGACTCTAAGAGGGTCAAGGAAAAGTTTTTCCTCCCCTACAATTCACATGATTCAAATATAAAACAGTACGTACAGGCACCTGGGTGAAATGGTCGACTGAGCCTTGACTCCTCTTGGTTTCAACTCAGGTTGTGATCTCAGGTTCGTGAGAGCAAGACACGCGTCAGACTTTGCGCTTAGCACAGAGTCGGCTTCAGATTTTCTCTCCCTTTCCCTCTGCCTTGCACTCATGCTCTCTAAAATAAATAAATCTTAAGAAAACAACAAAAAAACAATATGTAGTATGTTTTACTCCTACCACTGGTCCTCACCTACACAATTCCCAAAAATCAGGGGATCAGTTATTAATTTATCTTTCCATGGTATTTTAGTGCATATACACACAAATACAAATTCTCATTTTCCTACTTCTTTTACTAATATGTGCTACACATACTGTTCCATACTTTTTGTCTTATATCTTAGTGAACTACCTCAGGATAGTTTTAATTTGCAGTCCTTTACAAATGAGTAAGTTGAGCCTCTTTTTATATACCCAAAGTAATTTTTTCTGATGGGGGGTGCAGGTTGAGAGAGAGAATCTTAAGCAGGCTCCACACCCAGTGCAGAGTCTGACGCTCAAACTCATGACCCGGAGATCATGACCTAAGCTGAAATCAAGAATGGGCTAGTAATTTTTATATAGTAATAACGTAATCTTTTATATAGTAACTTTTAACAGTAATTTTTAACTTGGTTTTCTATGGCTTGATAATGTCTTTTGTCCATTTTTTCTATTGGGCTTTTTCTATCTTTTTCTAGGAGGATTTTATATGTTAGCTATGTTACCTCTGCTCTGGAACTAAGTAAGTTTTTTTTTTCCAATTTGTCATATGCTTTTCACTTTGATTTCTGATCACAAAGATTTTTGCTTGTTTTAATATAGTAAAAACTATTAGTCTTTCATTTCTCATTAATGGTTCTAGATTTTAAATCTAGGATTACAGAAGACTATTCTGTATTTTCTTATAGTACTTATTTATGGCTTTTTTGTCCACCGTTGATTAATTAATTAACCCATATTTTAAATTTCCTGATGCTCTAACTTATTTTTTCCCTAGGTCAATCTTCTATTGTCCCAACACCATTTACTGAATAGACCATCTTTTCCCTGCTGAGCTGAGATGCATCAGTTATAATATAATAAAGTCTTCATGAAATTTCATGTATTTCTGGACTTCTCCTGTTCCCCTGGTTAGCCTAATCAATACTACATTTTTAAATTACTCACATCTGGTAATATGTTTTAGTATTTTGTAGAGTCAATCCCCTCTCATTGCTTGTTACAGAGTTTTCCTGGATATTTTTATGTATTTTGTTGTATTTTTCCTTAATAATTAGCTTTGACAATTAATTAACTAGTTTTCTCCCCACCAAAAGAAAAATGATTGGTTAGTATTTTCTTGATATTACACTAAATTTATAAAATATCCAAAAGAAATATTAAGTTATTGTAACTTTAAATACTGAGTCTTCCTATTCTAGGAAATATGTTTTTCATTTGCTCATGCCTTTGTGTATTTTTTATGTTTTTATAAATTTTATAAATATGTATTCAGAACTCATACATAATCTTCAGAGCAACCCTAAAAGTAGGTAGTATTATCCTCATTATATAAATGATGCACGGTGACATAAAATATTAGTTAACAACTTACGAATCATTTTTTTAAAAAGCCATCTTAACTGATTTTAAGTCTGCCTCAACAGGTGCTCTCATGAATACCTAGAATATAAATTTTCACAAATTTTTTGATGGTAATTTAGCAATACCTATTAGAATTTTTTTATGTATGTATGTATGTATGTATGTATGTATGTATTCATTTATTTATTGGGAGACAGCACTCACATGCAAGCAGGGTGAAGAGTTGGAGGGAGAGGAGAGAGAGAATCTCAAGTTAGGCTCAGTCCCACGACCCTGAGATCATGACCTGAGCCAAAATTACAACTACAATGCTTAACCAACTGAGTCACCCAGGAGCTCCTATTAGAACCTTCTAATACATGAGTAGATTCCTGGAATTATAGGAATTTATCCTATAAAACAGGAGATATTTATATTAAAACAGACCCAATACTCCTCAAAGATAAATAAAAGCAAAACTACAGTGCTTACGCAGTACACTGAAATATAAAACTACGGATTTTTAAAATAGCACCTCTACGAATTTTTTTTTTTTTTAAAGATTTTATTTATTTGACAGAGAGAAACACAGCCAGAGAGGGAACACAAGCAGGGGGAGTGAGAGAGGGAGAAGCAGGCTTCCCGCAGAGCAGGGAGCCCGATGTGGGACTCGATCCCGGATCTCCGGGATCATGCCCTGAGCCGAAGGCAGTTGCTCAACCAACTGAGCCACCCAGGCATCCCCAGAATTTTTTAAATAAAATTTCAGAGAATACCAGAATATGAAAAGTAAATTTTACTCTTTCAGTCCTTCCTATAATTGTAAGTAGCCTGATGGCATTCAGATGTTACATCAAGCTCAGCTTTTCTTAACTTTACTTCTCCATAATATGATGTATTATATATACCTAATAATATGTAGCCATTGAAATTCATATAAGTGTGAATAACTTTTACTCACTTATTATTTTGGGCATAGACCCATTCTATTTTGTGGCAATATAGGCCTAAACACAATACAGTATCTACAGTTTTGAGTTTTGTTTAGAAAAAAATTTTTGGACAGTTCTCGTAATTCAGGATATTCTAAATGCCTTAATTTAAATTTTAATTAAAGAGCAGAAGCAATCTAGTATACGAAGTGAAAACACTATTAATTACTCAAGACAGTGTTTCAAATAAAGCATTTTAAAAAAGGAAAAGAGCGGTGCCTGGCTGGCTTAGTCGATAGAGCATAAGACTCTTGATCTCAGGGTCAGAAGTTCAGGCCCCACGATGGGTGATTTGAGTAGAGGCTACTTAATTTAAAAAAAAAAAAAAAGAAGAAAAGGAAAGATAAGCTACAACAACCTAGAGAACACATAGAAAATAATGAAATTACAAAGGCTACTCTTAACAAGTACATATTTGAAATCTTAAGACAACACAGGGCAGTTACACTGAAAGACCATATCACTGCTTATAAAATCTAGTTCAGCTGTTGGAGGACAGAGATACAATGACAAACAGCTTCCCTGCTACAAAGGTGGCAGGAAATCTATCAAACTGGACAATAAAATTGCAATTGAGTTTCTTCGGCTTTTTACAGCAGCAGAATGTATCTGATGTAACTCCACAAAAGCTATACAATTCTGCAACATTAGTTTTTTACACACCAGTACTTTATTAAGAACCATGCTATAAATTTATGATATTGAGATTTTAAATGGCTGCAAAAAGAAAAAATAAGCATCACATCCAGTATCACGTATATAAAAATATAAAGCCTTAGAATGAATATTTTCAGAGAAAAAAATGTGATTCCAATACTTCTGGCAGAATTTTTAACAGCATGCTACAAACTGTTCACCTACTTACTAACTTACTTAAGCTCCATCTTAAACTTTAGTAAATATTGATTTGAAACACCTTAGGATGTCAGTCATCCATTCGTTTAAAAATGAAAGTCAAGATATTAAAAATCCAAAAATAATTAACATAGACTATTCAAATAAATTATTCTGTATAAACCATATGAGGAAATCTTTTCATAATGAAAAATATTCACACAAAGAAATGAAACACTTACTAAACTTAAGATAAAAATCGTAAGAACCAATTTGTAACTAAGCTTTCTCTTCCCCTCTCCCAGGATTAAATAAAGATTTAGCATTTATTTTTTAAAGTATACTTTAACAGCAAGAAGTGGTAAGTCCAATTTTATTCAGACAAAAATTTTCTACAACTGACTTAATCAGCATATACTCCATTATTTTAATCCTAAAACTTAATTCAAAGACTGGTTCTTGAACCAAAACAGGCAAAAGAGGCCTCTCCAAAAAGTGACTATTTTCTGTGTAAAGGTTTAAAGATCTGCCTAAAGCCGTAAGTCACAGGAGTAAAGAAAAAATACAAACTAATTAAAACTGTATATATAAACTATCTATAATATGTAAACTATAAATATGTATAAATGATAACAGTTTGTTTTTTTAATTTTTTTTTTAAGATTTTATTTATTTATTTGACAGAGAGAAACACAGCGAGAGAGGGAACACAAGCAGGGGGAGTGAGAGAGGGGGAAGCAGGCTTCCCGCCGAGCAGGGAGCCCGATGTGGGGCTCGATCCCGGGTCTCCGGGACCATGACCTGAGCCGAAGGCAGTCGCTTAACCAACTGAGCCACCCAGGCGCCCCTGTTTTTATTTTTTCAGTGTTCCAAGATTCATTGTTTATGCCCCACACCCAGTGCTCCATGCAATACGTGCCCTCAATATTCACCACCAGGCTCACCCATCCCCTCACCCCCTTCCCTCCAAGACCCTCAGTTTGTATCTGAGAAGTTTTTATTTTTAATATTTTATTATTTATTTGCAAGAGAGAGACACACAGCAAGAAAGGGAACACAAGAAGGGGGAGTGGGAGAGGGAGAAACAGGCTTCCCGCTGGGCAGGGAGACCAATGTGGGACTCAATCCCAGGACTCTGGGATTATGACCTGAGCCAAAGGCAGACAGACGCTTAATGACTGAGACATCCAGGCGCCCCTTATGTAACAATTTTAAGTAAGCCATAAATACATATAAACCATATATAATATATACATAAACTATATATATATATATATATACACATATATATATATATATAAAAAACATACGAAGCATACTTTGGGTTTTCTGTGTATAAACTGAGTCTAAAAAATACTGATATCAGAACTACGAAGAAGAGTCGATATTTTTCCTTCAATATTCTCTGCACCATAACATGTTTCCTGAATGACAAGAAAGGTTTTCTTTAATAATAATTTTTTTTAAAAAAGGATTAATGGGTCTTAACTGGGGACCATATTCAATTTATGTAGAATTCCTCTGTTTCTGTGATACGTTCTAAAGAGCTTACTATATTAGCAGCTTACAGTATAAAGGCAGGAAGGGAAGTTAGTAAAATTAATTCCCCATACACCCAAAGGGGCACTCAAAATTAGGGTGCATAAGGATGACTTTAAACACAAATTTCTGGAAACATCCCATGAGACTAAGATTCTGAGATGAAGTCCAAGACACTATAATAAAATACACATCCCACATTACTCTCAAACCCTACTGTGTGTGGTGATGACACAGGTGCTTTAAAAGATAGCTGCTGAAGCTATTTCATCCATCAATGATAAGAGAAGACTGAGACAAGACTGAGACACTAAGGCACACAGGGTGGCGTGGTACCATGTGACAGCTGAACTGAATAGCCCCAAACGATGCTGTTAGTCTTCCTTCTCCTTCCCACGACAAATATTTAATTTGCAACTGCCAAGTACTCAGCTGTATGCACAGTTCTGATATGAAGATATATAAAACCTTCTGTCCCTGCTGATGAGACTTTACAATGAACATCCAAATAAAACATGAGAACTCACTTTTAACCAGTAATATGAGAAATTATAGGATCATCCTTAATTAAATAGTAGTCTACATGTGCCCTACTACTCATTACTGCTCTTCTTCGTTTACTAATCTCCTAGCAAACCAACAATTCACCATGCTTTCTCCTCCATAACACCACCTCTTACCTTTGTGTGTGTCAATTTCTCCACCTGTGATTCTCACCACCTCAAACTCTACATACCCAAATCCCACTTACCCTTCAGTGCTGTTGTCAAATGACCTTTTTTCTACAAATCTCTCA
The DNA here is from genome assembly GCA_004023965.1 of Spilogale gracilis. Classification (NCBI taxonomy): domain Eukaryota; kingdom Metazoa; phylum Chordata; class Mammalia; order Carnivora; family Mephitidae; genus Spilogale; species Spilogale gracilis. The sequence continues at coordinate 78,253 of PITA01003144.1, forward strand.
TATGTCCTCATGTGAGGCTATCCTTTTACTGTATCTCCTTCCTTACCCCTTCCTGCCGTAGTTTTTTAGTCTTTTTGTACATATATTATTTCCCATATTAGATAGGAACTTCTTTCAGGATAAGATGTGTTCCTGAATCATCCTTCTATCTTACATAGCACCTAGAAAGCACTCAACTAGAAGAAAGATAGAAGAAGAAAGGGAACAGTGGAAAGGAAAAAAAGAGGAAAAAAAAGTGGTGGGCAACTGGAGTAAGACCTAGACAAAGGGTAACTGAAAATGAATGAGAGAGACCATGAGTACCTAACCACCCAGAGAGAGAGTAGGGAGGAAAGAAGCAGAGACAAAACACAGATTCACTAAGGACAAAGCAGAAAAACAGAAACACAGGCTGGGGGAAGGGAGAAGGCAGAGGTACAGAATGGATGGAGGAATGCTGACCAGAAGAACAGAGAGAGGGACAGGAAAGAGAGAGTATGGCTAAAAGAAGAGACAAGCAAACAGGGAGAGAGTTAGCTGCCAGTGATATAGGGCAGCACAGACTGCATCGTCAAAGCAATAGTTAGAGTAAGGGGTGGAGAAGACTGATTACTTGAAGACTAGGGAGTGAGAGGAGGCAGATGGGGAAAAAGGAAGTCAGGGGAAGGGGAAAAGGGGAGAGGGAGAGGGAGAGAGAGGAGAGAGGGAGAGAGGAGAGAGGGAGAGAGGGAGAGAGGGAGAGAGGCAGAGGGAGAGGGAGAGGGAGAGGGGGAGAGACTTAAGATATCAACAGAAAATTAAGTGCTGCTTTCATACAGAATGTAATTCATTCATACATACTGTATGAAAAACTGTCATTTAAGTTACTTAGCTAGCTAAATCCTAAAAAATATAAAAGATGTGGTTAAGTACAAAGGAACACAAAGCCCATGTCATGAATAAACAAAAATGAAGATTTAACAAAGACTGATATACTTTAAAAAGACTAGAACCAACACAGAGCAAAGATTTTTGCCTAAGTGAAACAATGGAAGGTAAGGTAGGAAATCCTTTTTTCAAGGGAAAATGAAAGATTAGGTAGAAAAATAACTATTTTGTTAAAAAAAAAAAAACTTATTTCCCTTTTTATGAAAATATAAGTGTTTATGGAGGGAGTAAATTACGTAAGTTATTTTTAGTTTAATGAATTTAAAATAATACCTAAGGCTATTGACCATTAGAAATATACACAGTCAAAGTGATCTAGACACTTATAAAAAACTACATGCAAAATCACTGACGGGGGGAGAAACTTTAACATAGGCAGAAGACAAAACCTTGCAAAAATAAGAAATCTGAAGTGTCATGGACTAGATGGTTGAACATTACCTATGATATAGCAATTCTACTTGTATTTCCTAGAGCAGTGCTCTTTTCAAATTGAAGATAATTCAGCTGGCAGATCGCAGAATCAACTAGCTGGGCATCATCAGCATTTTTAAACCAAAAGGAAAACATAAGAAGCATCCCTATAAACCAGAGTCTAGTAAGAGAAAATACTGTCTCCTGAAACCTATGTTTCAGGCATGTGAGAAGAGAAGGGTTTCTGTGTGTGCGTCTACATACATATGTGGTTGCTATAAACTTCTTACTGTGAGCCACAGTTATAAGAAGTATGAAACTGACAACTCTAGTAAAACCATTGCCTTTGAACACCTCAGTTATTCACAGCACTGTGAATGAATGAACCAAAGCTATATGTAACAATAAAAAAAAAAAATCTTAAAAATAAAAGGTTTGACAGAGCAAAAAGTAACAGAAGCAACCACACAGAACTCATGTCATTTTCACAAAATATAAAAAGAGGAAAAATTAGATAATATGCCATTTAGGAATACATTTTTAAAAAATTTTTTTTATTTTTTTTAAAAGATTTTATTTATTTATTTGACAGAGAGAAATATAGCTAGAGAGGGAACACAAGCAAGGGGAGTGAGAAAGGGAGAAGCAGGCTTCCCGCTGATCAGGGAGCCCAATACGGTGATCCTGGGTCTCTGGGATCATGATGTGAGCAAAAGGCAGTCGCTTAACCAACTGAGCCACCCAGGCACCCCCATTTTTTAAAAATTTTAAGAAGGAAATGATAAACACAAAATTCAAAATGGTGATTAGGTTTGGGATGGGGGGCTGGATAGGGAAAACCCCATACCATGTTAAGCTGGGCAGTCACAATTCTTCCATTATAACACTTCCCAGCATATATACTACACAAATTACTGGGAATATACGTAATTCCACATTTTAAAAGTTGGATTTATATCAGACATGTAATGACTTGGGGCCTGAACTAGTATGCTGACAGTAAGATTGAAAACATGACTAGGAGAATGATAGAGCTTTAACAAAGGAAAATAGTCTCTGAACAGTTAATTCTATTTTCTGTTATTTCTTTCATTAACTTCACATAGATATCCTCATTGACCAGGTATATATTAGACACTGATGGTTAAGAAAAATTTAGAAACTTGCCTGAGTTTATACAAGTAAAAATTACTATAAAGCAGAATTCAAAGCCAGAACTACCCTGTGTCCAAAGCCCATATTCTCTTTATTGTTTATATAAACGAACCAGTAACTGGATATAAACTTTTAGTCATAAATGCTCAAAACTTGAAAGATACCTGAGGTATCGCAGATACCTGAGGTATCTATAATGCCTAGTCCAACCTCTTTATTTTGTACTTAGGAAATTCAAAGAGACTAGACTACTGCCCTAAATACCCTGTGACTTCAGCAGTTCTCAAGATGTTTTGCCTCAGGATGCTTTACATTCTTAGTTAAAAGTACTGAGGCTCCCCAAAACTTTTTATTTATGTGAGGAATACCTATTACTATTTATCATATTAGAAATTAGGAATAAGAAATTTTATGAATATTAATTTCAAAAATTTTAAAAGGCATTATATTAATATAAACATTTCTTTAAAACTGACTTTTTCAAAACAAAAAATAATGAGAAGAGTGCTAGGATTCCACATTTTTGCAAATCTCTAAATTCTAGCTTAACAGAGATGGCTGCATTCCAATATCTGCTTTTACACTCAATCTGCTTTATTATATACTGTTTTGGTTTATGTATGTGAAAAAAAGTCTTCAAATAGATATGTAACTGGGAAACGAGGACCTCATACCTTCCTAAAAAGGTTTCCCAGGCTCCTGACGTCCTCAGGCTGTACTTTTATATTACTGCTCTAAAGGTTATACTCCTCTAGCCATTCTTCTTAAGGACTTGAACAAAGAGAAGTGCTACAAAAAGCACTGAATTCACACCATTTTGAAAATCTGAAAAATCTAATTTAAACTGGCACTCTGCTAACCTAGAATTACCCCACATAGATCTGAAATTCAATCCAAATGTAAGACCCAAACTCAATCTTGATTTTCTCATGATCCTTTGTAAAGAGGAAAACAACACTAGCAGAAAATTAGCTCAGATTGCAGCAGCCTTCTAAAATAAAAACCAAAAGATCTGGGCATAAGCACAAACTAAATTAAGTTAGACAAGAGATGGCACTTTCTATAAAGAACAAAAGAGTAAATATCTTAGACTTGGGAGCCATACAGTCTCTGTTGCAAATACTGAATACTTGTGGCATGAAAGCAGCCACAGAAAAATATATAAACAAATGGAAGTGGCTATGTTTCAATAAAACTTATTTATAAAAACATATTAGCTATAAATTGAGACATTGGGCCTGAAAAAAAAATTATTAGGCTAGTTTGACTCTCACACCATATTTGACTGAACCCAGCCTTAGACTAAACTGGTACGCTCAAAAATGGAGTGATTAAAAGCCATTTTATAAAATCAAGTCTTTTTTTAATTTAGCACATAAATCAAACATAAATTAGTAAAATGGTATCTTCCAATCTAAGCTAACTTTGTAAATCCTTATAATAGTAATGTACCTTCCTCTCATTAAGGAAGGAGAAAGCAGAATAAATAACTCTTAAGTACTTTCAAATAACTAAAAGTTATTCAAACACCTAAAAACATATATTAGGAAATGATATACTCCAGAAGAATGGCAAAATATTTCAGAGAAATAACTATGACAGTCATTAAAACATTTAAATATCAAATTTATCACTTCTATTCTTTATTCCTTCTAGCCAATTTATAATTTATATAATTATATAATTATATTCCTTCTGAATAGAGTTGAACAAGATACAAATGCATAAACCATAAAAAAACTAACAAATCTTACTGCATTATTTGAAATGTAAAATTTCCTCAGAAGATACACATGTAAAACTCTAAAAATTCAGTTGTTAAGCCACAAATTGCCAGAAGATATTCATAAGTAAAACAGCAAGCAAGAGATTAAGACAAGAATATATCTGTGGAGCTCCCATGAGACAATAAGAAAATTAAAATTATGGCAATATAGCATTTAAAATTTCTCAAATTTTCAAATTTTAAAACTCCATCCATACCAAGTGATGAGGTAATGTGAAGTAATGAGAACTTACACATCACTGGTAAGCATGAAAACGGATATACCAGTTTGGAAAAAAATTTCCATGATCATCTAATGTTCAACACCTGCATCTTATAAGTCAGCAAGTCCACTTCTAAGAATATAGAGAGAGAAACTCCCAAATATATACAAAATGTATCAAAAATGCTCATTGACTGTTAAATGGATAAAGCCATTCCATGCAATACAACATAACTGAGAAAGTGAACACAACTACATGGGTCAATGTGGATGAATCTCAAACAATGACAAGCAAAAACAGCAAGCTACAGGAAATGTGTTTAATATGATACCACTTATATTAAGTATAAACATGAAAAATAAAATTATTGTTTAGATATGTGTGTGTTGTTACAAATATATATAAGAAACAGAAATAATGTAAACACCCAGGGAAGCAAAGAGGGGTTAACAGACTAAGCAACTAGGATGGAGAACCCATCATAAATATTGTATATATATTATTCTTTATACCTTTTGGCTAGAATATTTCATAATTTCAAACAAAAGCCATATATAAATAAATAACTTAACTGGCTTAGGTTAGAGAAAAAAGACTAGCAGATTCTTTCAAATCAGTTTTTTAATTGACTGTAATGTGAGCAAAGGGCAAACATTAGTCTGAGCTTTTCTATTTACTCAACCACCTTACATTATTAAAATAACTTCTCATCTTTGAATATACTGCGCCACCTTGTGTTCAAAAGGTTCAAACTACCCTAAAATTTAGAGAATCATACCTGCAAAAATATTAGTTCCTTTAATGTTGTGGCATGAGGTTTCACTTTATTAAATTAAGCATACATAAAAATAACATTTGAAAACCCATTTTGATTCTAAACACATTGAAAAACCTTTCTGTTTAGAGATTCCCTTTTTCAGTTGTTCCTTTCACTGTGCTTTCAGAGAATGTGTAAAATCAAAATTATAGACACTTAAAACACTAAAATACATTTTCATCAAAAAAAACTCACCTTTGAATGTGTGATTGATAAGGTGTCTACCCACACACGCCAGCCACCCCATTCATATTTGACTGCATGATAAAGTAGGATTCTGAATATGGCATATACCATTTCTGTTATCTTTTGCTCATCAGAATTCTTAGGATTGAAATAGCAAAGAGAAAGCATCCACTCTTGCCATACAGAACACTGTAGCAAGCTCCTGAAAATTATAAAGGGATACTGAATTACTGGGAAAAAACAAAACCTCATCTCTAAGAATTCTAAAAAGTTAAAGTTCAAAACAAAATAAACCAAAAAAAGGCACCTCTATGTATGTATTAAACAATTAAAGACAGTGGTAAAACTCAACTTAAATGTATGGTGCATTATCTATATCCCTCTAATGAAAAAGCATATGGAAAATTCATTTCATAGTATTTTTTAAAACAATTCTTATTAGAAAAAAAAAATGGGTTCACTCAAACCTGGACTTGAATAGTGCAAATAATTACTTTCTGATTCCCTTACCTTCTGTTTTCTCTACTGTTATTAAAAAGCTTAATCATGTCAGAAAGAAAGGCTCTGCGAACTTCCATGCTCTCTGGGCATTGAGGAGAATTTCGAAGTAGGGTCGCAATTACTTTTAGTATCTCTGCAAGACAATTCATAAATTAGTAAAAACCAAAACACCACAAAAAATTCATGATGGAATATCATTAATATACTTCTCTAGTTTCCCTGACATATATATCTACTGAAAACATCCATTTTTGTTATTTAAAAAACCCATCTATATGATTGTAACAATGTAACATCTGTATGAATGTAACAATACATTCATTAGAAAGCATCCATAAGAAAGGGATCTATTTTGTCATTACAAATGTATAAAAGTTGAATTTAAGTTGAATTTTACATTAAATCAAATTAAATTATTAATGAATTAAATAGTAAAACTACTGACAACAAGCGCCTGGGTGGCTCAGTGGGTTAAAGCCTCTGCCTTCGGCTCAGGTCATGATCTCAGGGTCCTGGGACAGAGGTCCGCATTGGGCTCTCTGCTCAGCGGGGAGACTGCTTCCTCCTCTCTCTCTGCCTGCCTCTCTGCCTTCTTGTGATCTCTCTCTCTCTCAAATAAATAAATAAAAATCTTAAAAAAAAATAATAATGTGTTTAAAAAAAACTACTGACAACGCTCACAATCTCTGCCAAATACTAAATAAAGTCGATCTTTTAAAAAAAAGCTATAATCAAATCTCAGAAAAGCAGAAAAAATTTTCAGCTTCTTCAACAAAATTACTGGTATACATACAGCCTATCCTTAATCATGAAATTTAAAAGCTATCAAGATTTTCTTCCAGGATTTCAAAAATAAAATTAGATTAAAAACTCAAAGGAAATTAAAACCTATTCAGCATCCCAAATAAATACAAATGAAACTGCTACTGTAATGGTCGTAAATATAACACTCTAAATTTCTGATACATAGCTTTAAGAAAAAAAAATTCTTTAAAATATATACTTAAATCCAGAACTTTAAAGAAACAGAAACAGCTATAACCCTGAATCAAAAGCTAAGTAATACGTAAGTTTTTACTCAATTACAATTTAGAACTTCTAAACAAGCCTTTTGCCAAGGTTTTCAGTGATTTTGAAGCGGCAAGTACAAAACAGCAAATGTGAAGCTACTTTATCAATAAATATCAATAAATACAATGAACGACATTTGGCGAGTAATTTCTGAATTCTTCTAATGACAAACTGTAAATTTCTCTACCTGAATAATGAAAACAATGATGATGATTGTCATAATGATAATGATGATGATAATAGCCATTAATTTTAAGAAATATGCTATTATAAGACCCTGTTTTAAGGAAATATGGGTATTAACCAATATACAATGATGGCTACAACTGCTATTATCCCCATTTTAGAGATAAGAAAAGTGAGGCACACAGAAATTAAATAATTTACCCAAAGTCACAGACAAGATAAAAAGCCAGTTAGCCTACATTTTTAAACACCATACTATATGATGTGTCTTTTCTGAGACAGTATATTAAATATATTATTCTATATGTATATTCTATAATTGTATTCTAATATGTTGTATATAGTATATATTCTAAATTTAATATATTCTAACGATATTAATATTCTAAATATATATTAATATATTATATATTCTAGATATTCTAAGTATATTCTAAATATTTAGATAATATAATCTAATATTACATTATAATATACTCTAAAATTATTCTAAATATCCTCTATTTAAATATACTCTAATATATTTTGAATATATTCTAAAATTCTTACTTTAATAAGCCATCTTCTCTATAATCACATAAAATATTTTATATATTTATATATAATATAGTCTATATAATATATTCTAATATGTTCTAAAATTCTTATATATTCTAAATATATCTTCTAAATATATACACTGAATTTCTTTAATAATATATTCTAATACTATATATTAAATAATATATTCTAAAATTCTTACTTCAATAATACATCTTCCCAAAAATCACATAAAATATATTTTATATTTATATACATACACTCAAGATCTTCTTTTTTTTAACTCTCTAAAATAATGACATCAAGTCTCCCTGAAGGCTGAAAATTAGACTTTAGAAATGTGTTTTTAAAACTAGTACTGAAAAAGAGAACCACAAACACAACTCACCATCCAAAAGGTAATTAAATTTCAAAACTCTACAAACCAGTTATTTTAATGTCAATAATCTTAAAAAGATAAAAAATGTACACTTTGTACAAGCGCTTAACAAATCTAAATATCAAAGAAAAGACTGTTAAACAAGACTAATAAGTTCATAAACAATAAAGCAGATATTTTTCAATTCCAAATGTGGTATTCTTAACTTGACAATAAGACGAAAGCTATGTCCATGCATCATGTAATTTGGCCTGACATCACTAAATAGTGCAATCAAAACTTTACTGAAAATCTGAACATACATTTAATCAATATCTTACACATAAAATTCTTCAAAACCTCTATATAAACATTACCATATAACCTAAGGTCAATTTGAAGTTATATTTAACATTATTCAAAAATAAAACTAGTATATATCATTGCCTAATGAAATATTCTTTGAACAGTATGTTTTCAACAATATCAACTTCAGGTTTTTCCCTGTGACTTTCTTTTTATTAGCAAAAGATAGTTATTAAAAGTATAAAAAAAGAGGGGAGAAATGGGTGAAAGTACTGAAAGGATACAAGCTTCCAATCATAAGCTGGGTAAATTCTAGGGATCTAATGCACAAAATGGTGACCACACTTAACAATACTGTATTGTATAATGGAAAGTTACTAAAAGAACAGATCTTACAAGTCCTCAGCACACATACACACAAAAAATTCTAACTTTGCAGTGATGAATGTGTTAACTAAACTTACTGTGTAATCATTTCATAATATACAGATAAATCAGATCGTGAGGTTGTACACTTTAAAGTTATACAATATTACATGTCAATTATATCTCCATAAAGTTGGGAAAAACAAAACCAAAGTATACAATAAAATACATACGAGGATTTTGTATCTTTACTGAAGAATCAGGATCCGGATGCTGTTTGTGTATCACCTGAGTACAAATATGCTCTATAAGAATCTAGAGAAGTAAAACAATAGATTATATTAGCATAATCACTATATTACCATGGCTATTAATGAACTTTAAATATAGCACTAATCAATATTAAGTATACAATACAATACTATCATGGTAAATATCTTCTGCATTATACTAAATAAATTCAGCATTATAACCATTTTTACTTAATTACTAAATGAGACATCTAATAGCCAACACAATGGAGGAAATACTTAACAGAGATGTTCATACTATTTAATAATTCAGATTACTAGATTAAAGATGCAGCTATATCTCCTTCATATAACTAATTTCAAAATTGTATATCAAACCTAAATTACCTTATTTCATCTAGATACTATCAACTAAATTATACATGCACTCTCAAAATAAGAAACTAGTAAGATTAAATTCTAAATAAATTCCTACCTCAAACAAAACATTATATGTGGTCATTGTGATTAAATTTGTCTGAAGCATGAGTCTTTCTGCTAGCAATGAAAATAATCCATGTCCAAGCATGACTTCAGCTTTTCTTCTGCAATTTCATAAAAAGAAATAATCAAATGCAGAGTATTATTATCCACTATTTAGAATGCAAGATGAATGAAGAAGACACAAAAATGTTTTTCACATCAACAAATTCCAACTCAATAATTCCAAATTTTCTTCAACTAGAATTCATAAGGTCACAAAATCCTTAAGGAGAGAAATACAAACTACAGGGTAAACACAGCTACAGTTTAAAAAGAAAATTACAAGACTTGCTATGTCACAGCACAGCAAAAATCCCCATGAAAATCTCCAGAGCAATTATTTATTAACTAGTTTTTATTCTCCATCAGCACTAAGCTAAAGCTCCACTATGAATGATAATCTAAAACCCAATAGGTCATTAAGAAGAAAAATAATGTGGAGGAAAAGATAGAAGAAATGAAAGAGAATTAAGAAAATGAATACTATGAAGATAAATACACCAAAATCAAACTTCCAAGCAAAAATTTATGAACTAAAGAAGCATAAAGTTTAACTCTACCCTGGGATTCATCAAATTTTTCTGCAAGTGCCTGGACAGTAAATACTTTAGGCTTGTGGACCACATGGTCTCTATAGCAACAACTCAACACTGCTGTTGTAATCTGAAAACAGCCACAGAAATTAAGCAAATAAATGATTGGGGATGTGTTCCAACAAAACTTTATTTATAGGAAGCCAACTGGAATCCACATAAAGACCACAGTTTGCCAACACTTCTCTATTGCCACACTGTTAATTTTTATAATAAACCAACCCTTATAAGGAATAATAGGTAGGATATGAATATCTATATTCAGCTAAGAAAAAAAATCAGAAGTTTTGCTTTTAAATTATCTTTATAGCAGAACATATTATGACAAACACTAAGGTTAAAATGTCAGCTTTATAGTACAGATAAAGCAAATGATAATCACCCCACATGAAATGAAGTCTCCATGGTTTCTATAATTCCATTTATACAAATGTATTCTTATAATAAACAAGGAACAAATGGAAAATTTAAATTATATATAAAACAAAGTATATATATACTCTTGTTTCCACTTTATTTTTAATATACAGAAATAGGATTACATTTACATAGATTTTATAAATAAAAATAAATAGGAACTTGAGAAATCACAGAATATAAACACTATTCCAAAGATTTATTTTTTAAAAAAGTAATATACCACAGCCCACTTTTGATTTCATGCATACATACTCACTTTGGCGCCAGGTGTTTTAAAAAATAGCCCATTGCCTTCAGAGCTTGTACTCTGATTCCTTCACTTGTTGATGCCATGAGTTTATAGATGACACTGAAAGAATTAAAATTAAAAACAAATTGCTAAGTATATTTTCCAACAATAAAGATTTAAAATATATATGTGCATTTTAATATATTATGATTATAAACCTAGTTTCAAGTAAGATACGGGTGAATTTAATAAACATTCTTAACGCATAAAAATTTGCTTATCAACTATGTGCTGTCTTCAAGAAACACACCTTATATATAAAGACACATACAGATTAAAAGTAAATGGAGAAAAACATAACGTGCTAACACTAATAAAAAGAAAAGAATAGTTACATTAATTTCAGAGAAAGCAGACTTTAAAGTAAGGTAAGTTATCAGAGATAAGAGCACTGCTTAATGATAAAGAGGGTAAATTCTCCATTAAGACATAACAGTCTGTAACATGTATGTGCCCAAGTAGAGTATAAAACAATATGGTTTAGGGGCGCCTGAGTGGCTCAGTCGGTTAAGCAACTGCCTTCGGCTCAGGTCATGATCCTGGAGTCCCGGGATCGAGCCCCACATCGGGTTCTCTGCTCAGCGGGAAGCCTGCTTCTCCCTCTCTCACTCCCCCTGCTTGTGTTCCCTCTCTCGCTGTGTTTCTCTCTGTCAAATAAATAAATAAAATTTTTTTAAAATTTCAAAAAAAAAACCAATATGGTTTAAAAACTGATAGACTTGAGAGGAGAAATAATAGATGAATCCACTATTCTAGTTGGGGACTTTAAAATTTCCCACAGAAACAGATCCACTAGGCAGAAAATCAGCTGAACTTAACAATATCATCAACTGACTGTCCTTAATTGACATTTATTGACTATTTCATCCAGTAACAGCGGAATACACATTTTTGTTAAGCTAACACGTAACATTCACCAAGTAGACCACAATTCAAGGCTATAAAACATACCTAAACAAATGTAAAGATTAGAAATTATATATTGTTTGCTACCAGACAACAATGGGATTAAACTAGAAATCAGTAATAAAAGGTAGCTGCAAAATTCCAAAATATTTGGATATTAAACAACACACTAAAAACAAACACATGCACACACACACATACTAACACCACACTAAAAATAACATGCAGGCCAAAGAAGAAATCCCAAGAAAACATAAATATATTTTAAATTAAATGACAATGAAAATACAACTTATAAAAAAATCTGTGACATCCAGCAAAAGCAGTGCTTCTGAGTAAATTTATAGTACTGAATGCATTTACTAAAAAAGAACAGAAATCACTAATCAAGCTTCCTAGAAAACCAAAAAAGAGAATATTCAATCCCAAGTAAACACAGGAAAATAGAAATATTGGAGTGGAAAACAACAAAAATGAAAATAGTAAATCAATACAGAAAATTACCACAACCAAAAGCTGAGTTCTGAAAAGATCCATAAAATTGATAAGCTTCTAGCCAGGTTAACTAATAACATGAATACAGAACACAATTTACTACCTTCAGAAATGAAAGAGGGAAAATCAATATAGATCCCATGAATATAAAAAGGATAATAAAGGAATACTGTAAATAACTATGCCCACAAATGATATAACCTACACAAAATGGATCAATTCCTTAAAAGAAACAATCAGCCAAAACTCACACAAGAATAAATGATGATCTAAAAAGGTTTGTAACTACTAAGGATAATGAATCAATAAATAATAACCTATCAAAACAGAAAGTATCAGACCCAGAGAGGTTTTTTGGTGAATTCTACTAAAAATGTAAGGAAAAAAATGTCAATTCTCAATAATTTCCTTCAAAGGATAGAAGCAGAAGGAATACCTTGTATTTCATTCCATGAGGCAACATTATCCAACACCAAAATAAAAAAGAAGACATTACAAGAAAACTACAGACCAATATATCTCATTAACAAAATCCTCAAGAAAATATTAACTAATTCAATGCAATCAATCAATCAATCAATAAAATACCATGACTGAGTGAAATTTATCCCAGGGATGCAAGGCTGGTTCACTATTTGTTAATTAATATAATCTATCATAAAATCAATTAAAGTATCCTATAGATAAGAAAATTACTGGTATCAATAGATAGATGCAGAAAAAATATCTAACAAAATCCAACATCCATTCATGTTAAAAACTCTAAATAAACTAGGAAGAGAAGAGGATTTTTCTCAGGTTTATAAGGACTACCTACAAAAATCCTACAGCTCATATATTTAATAGGGAGAAAGTCCAAGGATTCCCACTAAGATCAGGTACAAGGCAAGGATGTCCTCTCTACCACTCCTTTTCAGCATTGTAATAGAAGTACTTGCTAATGCAGTGAGGCACAGAAAGGAAACAAATAATATACAGATTGTGAAGGAACACATAAAACTGTCTTTGTTCACAGGTGACATGATCATAAATGAAGAAAATCTAGAACCAACCAAAAACATCCTGGAATTAATAAAAAGATTATACCAACATTGGAAAATATAGAGTTAATATACAAAAGTCAACTCCTTTCCTACACACCAAAATGACCAAGTAGAATAGGACATTAAAAACGCAATACAATTTAACAGCAGCACCCCCAAAAATATGTACAAGATCTACATGAGGAAAACTATAAAAATGATGCATAAAACCAAAACAGAGCTAAGTAAATGGAGAGTAAATCCATAACTGTAAAAAGAAAGACTCAATATTCTCAAGTTCTTCCCAACTTCATCTTTAGATTCAATACAATTCCAATCAAAATCCCAAAAAGCTATTTTACATCTATCAAAAAACTATTCTAAAGTTTATACTGACAGGCAAAAGCCCGTGACAGCCAACACAATTACTGATGGAGAGGAACAAAGTTGGAAAATCAATGCTACCTGATTTCAAGATGTATTATAAAGGTATTGAAATCAAGACCGTATGGTACTGGTAAAAGAAGACATGAATAAAACAATGGAACAGAATAAAGAGCCTAAAAATAGACCAACATAAATGTGGTCAACTTCTCATTGACCAAGGGAAGGCAAAGGCAGTACAATGGACCAAAGACACTCTTTCAACAAGTGATGATGGAACAAGTAGATACCCACATTCAAATAAATGAATCTAGACCTAAAAATTAACTCAACATGTAAAAATTAACTCAAAATGTAAAATGCAAAAGTGTAAAACTCCTGGGAGACAAGAGAAAACACAGATGACCATGGGTATAGTGATAGAAGATACAAAACCAAAGACACAATCCACAAAGAAATAACTGATAAGCTGGACTTCATTAAAATTAAAAGCTTCTGCTCTTGAGAAACTATACCAAGAGAATTAGATGACAAGAAAATATCTGCACAACACCCATCTGATAAAGAACTGTTATCCATGGGGCACCTGGGTGACTCAGTTGTTTAAGCATTTGCCTTCAGCTCAGATGACGATCCAAGGGTCCTGGGATCAAGCCCCACATCAGGCTCCCTGCTGAGCAGAGTGCCTACTTCTCCCTCTCCTTCTCTCTCTCCCTGCCACTCCCCCTGCTTGTGTTCTCTGTGTCAAAGAAATAAAATCTTTATTTAAAAAAAAGAACTGTTATCCAAAATATATAAAGAACTCTTAAAACTCAACAATTGGAAAAAAAAAAAAGCCCTATTTAAAAATGAGCCAAAGACTTAACAGACCTTCACCAAAGAAGATACGTACATGGAAAATAAGCATATAAAAAGAAGCTCCCGGGGCGCCTGGGTGGCTCAGAGGGTTAAGCCTCTGCCTTCAGCTCAGGTCATGATCTCAGGATCCTGGGATCAAGTCGCCACATCGGGCTCTCTGCTCAATGGGGAGCCTGCTTCCCTCTCTTTCTCTGCCTGCCTCTCTGCCTGTTTGTGATCTCTCTCTCTGTCAAATAAATAAATAAAATCTTTAAAAAAAAAAAAAAAAAGAAGCTCCACATTATATGTCATCAGAAAAAAACAAATTAAAATAAGAATGAGATACTACTACACAACTATGACAATGAACAAAACCTAGAACACCAATAACACCAAATGCTGGTGGGGATGTAGAGCACTAAGAACTCTCACTCATTATTGGTGGGATGCAAAATGGTACAGCCACTCTGAAAGAGAGTTTGAAAGGTTCTTACAAAGCTAAACATACTTTTACCACAGGATCCAGCAACTGTGCTCCCTATTATTTATCCAAATAAGTTGAAAACATGTCCATTTAAAAATATGCACATGCATGTTTACAGCACCTTTTTTTTAGCTATTCATTTATTTTCAGTGTTTCAAGATTCCAAGATTATTCATGCCCTACAACCCAGTGCTCCATGCAATACATGCCCTCAGTACCCACCATCAGGATCACTCATCTCCCCATCTGCTCCCCTCCAAGAACCGCAGTCCATGTCTCTTATGTTTCATTTCCCTCCCCAATTTACCCTACTTCCCATTTCCTTTCCTTCTCCTACTGTCCTCCTACTGCATACTCCTTATGCACCACAAGTAAGTGAAACCATGTGATACTTGACTTTCTCTACTGGGCTTATTTCACTCAGCATAATCTCTTCCAATCTGGTCCATCTTGCTACAAAAATTGGATATTCGTCCCTTCTAATAGAGATGTACTATTCCATTGTATATATGGACCACATCTTCTTTATCCATTCATCTGTTGAAGGGCACCTTGTCTCTTTCCACAGTTTGGTGATTGTGGCCATTGCTGCAATGAACATTGGGGTACATATGGCCCTTTTTTTCACTACATCTGTATCTTTGGGATAAATACTCAGTAGTGCAATTGCAGGGTCATAAGGTAGCTCTATTTGTAATTTCTTAAGGAATCTCCAAAATGGAGATTTTGGAAGTCATGATTTTGGAAGACCAAAATGACTACAACTGGATCTATACACTGTTTTCCAAAGCGGCTGCAACAACTTGCATTCCCACCAACAGTGTAAGAGGGTTCCCCTTTCTCTGCAGCCTCTCCAACACTTGTTGTTTCCTGCCCTGTTAATTTTGGCCATTCTGACTGGTGTAAGGTGGTATCTCAGTGTGGTTGTGATTTGAATTTCCCTGATGTCTTATCTCTCACTAGTTATTGTTCCTTTTAATAAAGACCAAAAAATAAAAAAAAATTAAAATACTTAGAAAATAATGGTGGTTTATACTATAACCATAAATGTACTTATGCAAACTATATGGCATAAAGCTGGTTCTGAGTCACTATTTTTTCCTCTACTACAGGCTTAACAGTGCCCTTTGGAAACTACCATATTTATTTTAAAATCAATACAAAGAAACCACTGTTTAATGTTAACACATATTTAAATCTGTAAATAATTCTTATCATGAAAAGCAAGGGAACAGGATAATGAATAATAATGACAACCGGTAATGAATGATAATCAAAAAATAATTAAAAAGCAAAAAGGTTGAAACATAAATGACATCTACAAATAAATTTCACATTGAATTCTCAAAATTTACATAGTAATCTATTTGAAGTTTTAAAATCTCCAAGGGCATTCAGCCAGTGACAACTAACTTGAGTATAAACAATGTATACCAAAACTTGGGTATCATACACAATTACACAAGCAATGTTCAATTTATTTTATTATACCATTTCTTCACTCATAAACATTTAGAAAAAAAATCAGAAACTTTTATAATTATTTAAAAATACTAAGATTTTCAAATATCCTCCTAGATAAAAATCTTAATGCTTAATAAGTAGGTCTGAAAAAAAAAATTATGAACAAAACGTAAAGGCATTGATCCTCTAGTGGCTGACAGATATATAGAAAAAGAACTTGATTCCTGTTAAAATATTAATTTAAAATATCTAGGTCCATAATACATTGTAGTCTTATAAAATGATATGTGAAACTAGCTATTTTTAATACAAATCATACTATCAAAACTATAACATTCTGGGGCGCCTGGGTGGCTCAGTTGGTTAAGCGACTGCCTTCGGCTCAGGTCATGATCCCGGAGACCCGGGATCGAGTCCTGCATCGGGCTCCCTGCTCGGCGGGAAGCCTGCTTCTCCCTCTCTCACTCCCCCTGCTTGTGTTCCCTCTCTGGCTGTGTTTCTCTCTGTCAAATAAATAAAATCTTAAAAAAAATATATATATATATAACATTCAATGATTGGGACAATACTGATATGTTTATAATTTTAATTGTCTGTAAAAAAAATATTAACAAGTTTAATACTGGTTTAAAAACCACAACACTCTAAGACATTTTAACATAGAATGAATTAATCTATGCTTACTGTAGTTTAATTTAACGAATAATCTTTGGTTGAAATCACAATGATTCACCAAAAGATGATCCAGATAGAACTAATTACTTTCAAAAAATGTTTTATTTTTAATGTTTAATAACATGAGAAAACCAAAATGACTACAACTGGATCTATATACCCCATATTTATCCTATAATAATTTTTTAAGTGTTGAATATTTCTCACTAAAGTTGAATCCAATTAGTTTATTTTATCTGCCACATATAATCACTAAATTCTGTAAAACCAAGTGAGCATATTTTGCTTTTTGATCAAAGTTGAGCCCCTATTTAACACAAAAAAAAAAAACATTTTTCACATTAGAGCAGGAAAATCCTGTACTGCTTCAGTGACATCTATATATTTTTCTAACTAAAAAATTTTATAAATATATATATATTTCTCTATTGGAAATAGAAAAAAGTATACAAAAGATATTAAGAGTAACCCATAAGAAGCACTATTTAAATTGGGGCATGTTTTCATATAATCTATTTTACTATGACCATATATACAAAGAAAACTTATGGACATTCTAATATATATATATATATTTTCCTTCTGAACTAAAAAATACTGCAGCACACACATTACAACCTTTTCAATGAAGAAAATATTCAGGTAAAAGAAATACCAAAAGTCATTTGAAAAGTAACAGATTATCTTAATCTGTTCACAGACATGAAAATAAATGAGAAAAGCTCATTAGACTCCAAAAGTTAAAAATTTAATACTTAAAACTTAAGCATGGCCTAATATGTGACTGATACTGCATCAGGAAACAGTCAGTTCTAAGGAAAAATAAGTGCCCCCAAGATATCAGAAATAATGTCTAAATGATGTGATGGGGGAAAAGAATTTATATTTAACAAGTAAATGAGAAAATTTCTGTCATTTATTGGAAATTAAATTGCCACTTAAAATTTGTAAAGTTACTGACTTCTATGATGCAGTTTGGCATTCCTATTTCCTGACACCAGGCAAAACTATCCCCCCCTCAAAATTTCTCCATGTTTTTCAATTTCAGCCTATGTTACAGTCCATTTGACTTTCAGTTAATATGAAAGTTTCACTAAATATATACCTGTACTCTTATAATGCTAGCCTGTAAAAATTATGGTAGTATATTTTATGTAGCAATGTAACCATAAACAGATAATGCAATTATGTATCAATGATCCATTTGGATTTTCTGTCTCTTTAACTCATGAAAGAAATCAAGAAGGAAGAAAAATAGAAAGAATGACAAAACAAGAGACAAGCAGACACACAGGCAGAAAAAAGAAAGACAGAAATACAGAAAGATGAAGAAAGGGGGGGAAGGGAGGGATGGGAGAAGAGAGGAGGGGGATGAGGGGAGGGAAGGGGAATGTTGGGAAGGGAAGGAAAGGAAGGAGGGGAAGGAGGGGAAGGGAGGGAAAAGGAAAAGGGAAAAGGGAAAGGGACAGAAAAGGAGAGAAAGGGAGAGAGAAAGAGAGAGAAAAGAAAGAAAGAAAGAAAGAAAGAAAGAAAGAAAGAAAGAAGGAAGGAAAGGAAGGAAAGGAAGGAAAGGAAGGAAAGGAAGGAAAGGAAGGAAAGGAAGGAAAGGAAGGAAGGAAGGAAGGAAAGGAAGGAAGGAAGGAAGAAAGAAGAAAGAAAGAAAGAAAAGGAAAAGGAAAAGAAAAGGAAAGAAAAGAAGGAAAATTGACAATTCAGAAAATCTCATACTGAATTTTTGGAGCCAAAAAATATTTCTACAGAACTCCAATTAAACTTAAAAGAACTACCTACCCATCATTCCTAAGTAATTTTTATTCTATATAATATAAATAGTCAATAAATCTCTTTATCCGGTGTTTTTTTAAGTGACAGAACCATATATATTTAGATGGGACTAATTATTCACATTTCCATATATTTGTCTAAATACAGATTTTTCATTTATTATTATTTGTAATGTAACCTTTCAACCAGCGAAACAAAAAATTAAGAGGCATTTATTATTGAGAAATTACTGCACACTAAGTTAAGAAAATCAAGAGTTAATGGCACTGTTGATGGGGCTAATACCCAAACCATCATCTCAGCTGAGAGGGAGAGGGGGGAAAACAGAGAATAAATTAAAAAATAAATAACAAACTGACAAACCAGATGCTGCACGGCAAGGAGTAAACAAAATCTGACAAGGCAAATTATTAAAATTAAACAAGGCAAATTATTAAAATAATTATTAAATTAGACAAGGCAAATTATTAAACAAAAAACCAATAACCCATAGGATGCTTGGCTGGCTCAGTCAGCGGATAATGCTACTCTTAATCTTAGGGTTGTGAGTTCAAACCCCATGCTGGATATAGAGATTACTTAAAAATGAAATCTTTTTAAAAAAGAAAAGCAGGGGCGCCTGGATCTCAGTTGGTTAAACGACTGCCTTCGGCTCAGGTCATGATCCTCGAGTCCCGGGATCGAGTCCCACATCGGGTTCCCTGCTGGGCAGGAAGCCTGCTTCTCCCTCTCTCACTCCCCTTGCTTGTGTTCCCTCTCTGGCTGTGTTTCTCTCTGTCAAATAAATAAAGTCTTTAAAAAAAAAAAAAGGTTTTTTAAAAAAAAAAGAAAAGCAATAGAGCACCTGGATGGCGCAGCTGGTTAAGCATCTGACTCGTTTTAGTTAGCTCAGGTGGTGATCTCAGGGTCATGAGATCAAGCCCCACATCAGGCTCTGCACTCAGCACAGAGTCTGCTCAAGATTCTCTCTTGAGATTCTCTGTGCCCCTCCAGCTCATGTGCTCACTTGCTCATTCTCCCTTGCTGTCTCTCTCAAATAAATAAATCTTTAAAATAAATAAATAACCCATGGACAAACAAAACAGAAGTCACACTTGCTATAATATTTATCTGAAATACTCAGTTTGAACCAAAATTACTACACATGCAAGGAAATTCAAAACTGTAACCCATAATTTTTTTAAAAAGCAGCCAATCAACAAAATGACTCAAGCTCCAAATGTCAGATTTTACAAGCACTTCAAAGATATGCAATAAATATGTTCAACTAATTTTAAAATGGTATGTTCAAATTATGAAAAGAAACCAGACAGGGGTGCCTGGGAGGTTCAGTTGGTTAAGCGACTGCCTTCGGCAAAGGTCAGGATCCCGGAGATCCGGGATCAATTCCCACATCGGGCTCCCTGCTCGGCGGGAAGCCTGCTTCTCCCTCTCTCACTCCCCCTGCTTGTGTTCCCTCTCTAGCTGCGTTTCTCTCCGTCAAATAAATAAAATCTTAAAAAAAAAAAACAAAAAAACAGATAAACAGTAAGTAAACAATAAAGATAAAAACGGACCACATGAAGATTCTAGAGTTGAAAAGTAAACATGAAAAACAAAAAAATCACAAGAGGTACTCAACAGCAGATTCAGATGGCAAAAGACAGAATCTATGAACTTCAACAGATCAACAGAAATTATCCAATCTGAGGAACAGAGAGAAAATGATGGAAGGTAAACTAACAGACCTTTAGAAACCTGTAAGACAATGCAGTATCACATCATAGGTATAATGCAACAGCCTAAAATAAGAGGAATGGGAAAGAAAAATTTTTTAAAGAAACTATGTGGGAAAATCTTCCAAAATTTAATGATCAAACATTAATCTGAAGTTCCAAGAACTCAATAAACCACAAAAGGATAAGAACAAAGAGAATCACAACTAAATAAACTATAGTTTATTTGAAGTTTATTCAAACTATAAAACTTTATTCAAAATATATAAACTATAGTTTATTCAAACTATAGTTTATTCAAACTTTTTTTATCCAAAAAAAAAGTTAAAAGCATTAAGAGAAATATGACTCAACATACAGAAAACAAAATTAATACAAAACTGACATCACAGCACAAACAAGAGGTCAAACATCAATTAAACCACAATTAAAGGGCAAACAGAAAGAAAACTGTTCAAATTTTATATCCAGTATAATTATTATCCAAACATGAAGAGAAGTAAAAGTATTCTCAGGTGAAAAGACTGCAAAAATTCATTGCTAACATACATGTCTTGTAAGAAATAATAAAGTCCACCATGAAGAAAGGAAATAGAGTATTATAAAACCATTAAACAGAAAAAATATATACTTTTTTTAAGATTTTATTTATTTAACAGAGAGAAATACAGCCAGAGAGGGAACACAAGCAGGGGGAGTGAGAGAGGGAGAAGCAGGCTTCCTGCCGAACAAGGAGCCCGATGTGGGATTCGATCCCGGGTCTCCGGGATCATGGCCTGAGCCGAAGGCAGTCGCTTAACAAACTGAGCCACCCAGCGCCCCCTAACAGAAAATATTTTTTAGAAAAGAAAACTAGGGGCACCTGGGTGGCTCAGTCAGTTAAGCAACCAACTCTTGATTTCAGCTCAGGTCATGATTTCAGGGTCCTGCAACTGAACAACACATCAGGCTCCCTGCTCAGTGGGGAATCTGCTTGAGGATTCTCTGTCTCCCTCTCTCCTGTCCCTTCCTAGCCCTGCTCATGTACACATATTCACTTGGTCTCTTGTGCTCTCTCTTTAAAAAAAAGGAAAGAAAAAGAAAGAAACTAATCAACAGGGAGTTGTGGTTCAACCAAGATAGAGGAAGCTAATAACAGCCTCTCTCTTACATATTAGAACTAAAACAATGGGGAAAAATACAAAAAGCAATTTCATGAAGTACTCTGAAGACCACACAAAAGCAGATGCATTGGTGTAAAGGAAGTAAAATATGGAGAATTGTCCATTATAGAGTGAAGAGTGTCAATCTTTATTTTCCCTTGTAAATCTGACCCAAAAGTGAGCCTTTATCTCAGAGGTAGATGTTAGAAGCTCAGATGGCTAATACTCTGACAAAAATCTGTCCTTTGGTTAGAGGAACTAAGAAAATGAGTTCATACAGGTGGCTGGGGCGTAGGAGTGGGAGGGAGGAGTGGTCCTGAATAAGAGCAAACAGGGGAGAAAGATCCTCAAAATCTTTGTGAAAACTCACAAGAGTCCTAAACTGATCCAGGAGATAAACTTGTATGAGGCTGACATAGACTAGAACACAGAAATCTTTCTAAATTGAAAAAAATTTGAATTGTCATCCAATTTTCTACCTAATCCCTGAGTGCATTACGAACAAGAAAGACACAAAGCAGGACAAGAGAGATTTTTACAATAAATGACATCTGGAACCACTACGCACAAAGGATAGGTAGCACTTGCAGTCTGTCCCTTCCTACTAAAATAAAACAAACAAAATGTCAACATTAGAGGATTTTAACAAAACATATAGTTTATAAAAGACAACATTCACAATGTCTAGGATACATTAAAAAATTACTCAACATACAAAGAATGAAGAAAATATAACCATTTCTCACAGGAAGAGACACTGAACAAATGCTGATGAGATGGGCAAATTGTTGAATTTTCATACAAAGATATTAAAGTAGCTATTATGAATATGCTCTGGAAGGTAAAAGTAAAGACAGTTAAACAGGATCAGAAAGTAGGGTTCTCAACAAAAAAAAAAAGTATAAAATCAACCATATTAAAATTATATAACTGAAATGCACAAATCTAAAATACTTATGAGATGAGCTTAATACCAAAAAGGAAAAAAGCAAACAAAAGGTCCATAAAGTTGAAGATCAAGTTTATCACATATAGCAAGTTTCCATATCAATAGACAGTATCAAATCTGAAGAACAAAGGAAAAAGACTGAAATAAACTAAAGAGGCTCAGGCATGTGTACATCAAAAGCCCTAATATTCATGTCACTAGAGACCCAAAGTAAAGGGAGAAAAACATAACTGAAGGAAAAATTAAGAAAATAAGGGCCCAAAACTCAAAATTGTTGATAATCACAAAGAAAATTACAATGAAAGTGTAGGGGGGACTGAAGAATATGTCTTGAAAGCAAGTACAAAAATGTAGTACATTTTATTCAGCAAATAAAGATTTAAATAACCATACATCCCTCACTAGAAACCATGGGTACCAGTGAACAATGGAAAAATATTTTAAAGTACTAAAAGAAAAAAGCAGAATTCTACATGCAGCAAAAATACCCAAGCGTGATGAAAGTCAGATAAAATTATTGTTCAGAGGGGAGCCCAGGTGGTCCAATCAGTTGAGTATTTTGGTTTCAGCTCAGGTCATGATGTCAAGGTCATGAGGTGGAGCTCTGCTTCCTGCTCCACACTCAGCTGGGAGTCCGCTTTAGATTCTCTCTTTCCCTCTTTTTTGCCCCTCCCCTCATTTGCACTCTCTAAAATAAATAAATAAATCTTTTTAAAAGTTATATTCAGAAAAAATAATTTAAAAATTCATTTCCAACGAGAAATGTGAATAGAGTTCCTCCAGAATGGAAAAAAGAATAAAATAAAAGAAATTATCTAGAAAAATGTAAACAGGAATTTTCCTTCCCTTAAATTCTTAAAATACACATAACAAGTGAAACTAAAAACTGTATCATTGTCCAGACAGACATATGATATATTAGATGTAGTAACAAAAAATGGTGGTTAAAGAGATAAATAGTGAAATGGTTCTATATTTGAAGAGGTAAAATATTAGACTGTGAAATCTCTGTGCAACTACTAAAAAAATTGTGCAGAGATAAATAAAAAACCAAACATATTAATTTTAAAAGAATACAGGAATTCAAATACAAGGAACACAGTACACTGAGAAAAGTACACTGAGAGAAAGTAATAATAAAATGCTAGGTGAAAATAAAGCCTTATCAGTAGTTACATTAGTAAACACAACAAGAAGACTTAGTTTCTCAGAGTATATTTCAAAAAAAATAAATAAATAAAACTGTAAGAAAACAAATTTCTGTTTTTTAAGCAACCCAGTCTATGATATTTTGTTATGGAAGCCAAAGTAGACTAATACTATGATAATTTGGGATTAGGGATCAATGTACCAATATTTGAAAGGGAGCAGAGAGATCTTTTCTTGCATTGCAAATGAGCTACTACTGGGACCTAAAGATAACTCTGCTATGGAATTCAATCCTATAATACCTATATAACAGCACTAACCATACAAAATACTGACCTGATTTGCCTGATCTGTCCTCACAAATGAAACGGTAAACACATCCGCTATAATTAAAGATTTCTTTAAAAACATAACACATAAAATAACTGGATCTTATACCTTAATTCATTTATATGATCTAGTAGTACTTCCCATTTCCAAATTAAACTCTTATATTAAATATATTTAAATCCCTGATACACAACTCTTACCGTAATCCATTCCTCTGGTCAAAAGCAGGAATCATAGAGTTAGGATGTTCTGACATTAATGCAACAAGCAGTTGTAGGACATCCATTAGATTGTCATCCTAAAATCAAAATAGTAATTTTTTAAATAAGGAAAAAACTTTTTGAACACTGACTACTTCCAAAATGAAAAAAAAAACCTGTAACTTAAAATAGACATATGAGCAATAGATACTTGTTTTTAACAAGCTCGTTCAAACATACTCATGACTTTAACTCAAAATACACATCACCAAATGTATCAAATGTCTTAAGCAAAGAAACACAATCCTTACAGTATATAGTATCAAGATTTCCTGAAACATATTCTATAGATAGACTACACCTAACTTAACAGGTTTTTTTAGACAAAGGTTTATACATTAAGAAACTGAGGAAAGGGGAAACTAAGTTTTCCTTTTTTTTAATAGTAAAACATATCAGAGCCTTTAATAAGGCAATTAATGTTGGCAATCTGATAGCATGTTGGAGACAACATATGTTGACAACATCATTTCCTAATTTATTTTACCTAAACTGCTTTATTCACTGACCCTCTCAAGAAACTAATTACAACAGTAAGCTTTTGAGGAAATAACGAAATAGTTTTCATATATCTACTGACAGTATTGAAGCTATAGACAATCAGTAAATGTTTACTGAGGCAACATACAGCTGTATATAGTATAACTTGATAATTCTGACAGTACAGCACAAAAGCATATGCGAGTTCTGAAATCCAAAACAATTCCAAGACAATCCTACACAGTCTTGGTTGAGTATTCCAGTATGTATGCATATTTAGAACCAATTTGACAATATTGACCCAAAAAAGGACAAGGGAAGCAGCTATCAAGAGCTAGTTATCTCTGTTGCCCTGTATGTAAGTTTTTGTTCACTCCCATTTATTGATGATTTAAAAAGACATTATTTCACACTATAACAGATATTTATTAAAACACAAGACATGAACTATAAAATAGAAATGAAATTATCATTTGAAATGCTGTGCTTTACATGAAATGACATTTCTAAATTTTACTTATTTAATAAATACTTTATTCGGTTATTTAATTAGATCATGTAGGCATTATTACGTTTTCCCAGGGAAAAATGAATTCCCAAATATTTCAACTTATTTTTCAATCTCCTTTTCAACCACATAATTACAAATCTCATTATAAATAGTATTTGAACATGCAAAATCAGTTGGAAAACTGTGTTATGAATTTAAAAGTCTAATCATTTTTAATAATTTTCATAACTGATTTTTCCATATGTTATGCTGGTTCCTACTAGAGATACAATGAAGTTATCCTTGGCATACTTGAGATCTAATTTCAAAACTTTCTAAAGCTTTTCATGATTATTCTCAGAGCTGTCTTGTAATAAAGGTATTTAAATGACAGCTGCTAAGATTTAGTTCCTAAGTATATTTACTCTCAATCATAGTTATATTAATGAAAGATCACTTAAACTTTTTTTACTTTAAAAAGACCATAATGCAGTTTCAAAAAATAAAATCCCAAAATATAAATTTCAAATATTACCTCATGCATAGTGAGCAGGTAATTAAGAATGGCTTGCAGTTCATCTTCCTTTACTCCAGAATCCTTTAAAAACATAATATAAATGTTTTAAAGTATCTTACACATGCATTTCAAAAAGTTTTTAAAAAGGTAAATAATACATCTAATATTTGTCAACCTGGTCAACTGCTATAAGAGATACTACAATACACAATCTAAATTTAAAACATGAATTAGGGGAAACACTAAAGATCTGTAATAATCAAGACTGTGTAGAAGAAGTCAAAGAAATGATATCAACTATCCTATTTTAAAAACCAGGCTATCTAATAAAGCTATAGAATCCTGAAGTAAGAAAACCAGTAATTCACGGTAAAAGAGTAGTATTCATACCTATTACTCCACTAAATATTTTTCTATTTCTTTTTTCTGTTAAATTTGGAGAGTAAATCAACAGATTCTAAAATTACCAGTTAAAAGGTCCGGTACTAAAAACTAAGTAGTATTATTCCCTGAGGAAAACACTGCACTTCTAAATATGAACTCAATATGTAAATTTTCAACTTATCCTATCAATTTATTAATGATAAAAAAAAGCTGCAATGAGAAAAGAGCAGTAAGACAGAGAATTAGGAAATAAAAACCACAGAAAAAAGTTAAACACAAAAATCAAGTGATAAGTTCTTTTGTCAACAGAAATAAAGGTATCTGAGTCTAAAAGATATGCCAAATTTTCCCCACTTAACATATTAAATTCTAAAAAATAAGAAAATGACATAGGAAAATAATAAAATATTCACAAAAAATACATTTATACATTGTTCTTATAAAACCAGAATACCTTCCTTAAAAATAATAAATTTTACTTTACCTACAACAGAATTTAAGAATGGGACAAATGTGGTAATTTCTAAAAGGCTGATACATCTTCCTGGTACCTTTATACAAGGAAATTTTTTCTCAAAAGCTGAATGTCAAGTACAAGAGGCCCACTAAAAATGCAACCTCCTTGAAGAGTCTTATTGACTACTGTATCACTACTGCCAAGAATAACACCTAGTACTTAACAGAAACTCAGTAAATATTTACTGAATGAAAGAATGAATCCACTTGAACCCCTAGAGAAATTCATGTAACATATATTATAATTATCAATCTCCAATTTTGCAATGATGTACATCCATAAGTGTGAAAGAAAAAAACATAGAACCAAGTATCTTTCAGAGTATTTTACAAAATATAATAACCCAACAAAAGTAAACAAACCCAAGACTGTATCTTATGTGAAATTATAAGTTAAAACACATAACATACTAAAAGAGAAGTCATATAAACTCACCTTCATCACTAACTGCTTAATAAACATCAACAAGAATGCTCGTAGAGAAAGTATTTCTTTTTGATTAGGTCGTGGTCCATCTTTGAAAAAAACAATATACACACATACTTAGTGTTTCAAAGACCTCAAAACAAAGTATACAGCTGTCTTTCCTAACAGTTTTTTCCATATATTTATGAGAAACATAAAAGAGTCACCTAAAGAGACATATGCCTCAACATTAGCATTTAGAATTGAAAGGAAGATAGAGTTTCCCAGATGAACAAAAACTAAAGAATTTCATCACCAGTAAACATGCTTTACAAGAAATATTAAAGGGAAAAAAACTAATAAGAAAAAACTAATAGGTACACAAAAAATAAAAAGGAATCCAAACAGAACACTAAACAAAATCATCAAATCACAGGGAAAGAGAGCAAGGAAAGAGCAAGGAAAGAAGAAAGGAAAAGAGAACTTTAAAAACAATAGATGGTAATTAACAAAATAGTAATAAATATGTACCTGTCAATAACAACTTTGAATGTAAATGAGTTAAAAAAAAAAAGGGGGGAAAGAAAAAAAGACCCTCTATATGCTGCCAACTGGAGACTCATTCTCTAAAGCCATATAAAGACTAAAAGTGAAGTGCTGGGAAAAGACACACCATGCAAATAGAAATGAAAAGAAAACTGGTCTGGCAATACTTTTTTTTTTTTAATATTTTATTTATTTGACAGAGAGAAACACAGCCACAGAGGGAACACAAGCAGGGGGAGTGAGAGAGGGAGAAGCCGGCTTCCCGCCGAGCAGGGAGCCCGATGTGAGACTTGATCCCGGGTCTCCGGGATCATGACCTGAGCCGAAGGGAGTCGCTTAACCAACTGAGCCACCCAGGTGCCCCAGGTCTGGCAATACTTTTATCCAATGAAGTAGACTTTTTAAAAAGCTATAACAAGAGACAAAATGCATTACATAATGATAAAGGGATTAAACCAACAAGAAGATATAGCATTTATAAATATTTAGGTGCTCAGCACTGGAGCACCTAAATATATAAAACAAATATTAACAAAAATGAGAACATGACAGTAATACAGTAATAGTAGGGAATGTTAACACACCCTTTACAACAATAGATCATCCAGACAGAAAATGAGTAAGAAAACACTGGCCGTAAATAACACATTGGAACAAATACACTAAACAGATATATACAGAATAGTCCACCGAAAAACAGAAGATACATTCTTCTCAAAAACAGGAAACATTCCTCTATAATAATAGCATAAGAGACCACAAAAAAAGTCTCAATAAATTTAAGAAGACTGAAATCATAACAAATGTCTTTTCCAACCATAATTAAATGTAACTAGAAATCAATTACAAGACTAAAACTGGGTGGGGGGGGAGCATGCAGAGACTAAAAAACATGTTACTAAAAACCAATGCAACAATAAATAAAAGAGGATATTAAAAAATACCTTGAGACAAATGAAAATGAAAACACAATGTTCCAAAATCTATGAAATGCAGCAAAAGCAGATCCAAAAGGAAAGTTTACATCAATACAGGCCCACCTCAAGAAACAAGAAAAAAATCTCTAAGAAAACATACAGACGGCAAACAGGCACATGAAAAGATGCCCATCACTAACCATCTGTGAGATACAAATCAAAGCCATAATGAGATTTCACCTCACACTTGCCAGAATGGCTAAAATCAAAAGACAAGATGCATTTAGCATTAGTGTGAATGTGGAGAAAAGAAATTTTCACGCACTGTTGGTGGGAATGTAAAATGGTGCAGCCACTATAAAAAACAGTATGAAGATTCCCCAAAAAATTAAAAATAGAACTGCTATATTATTCAGCAACTCCACTTCAAGGTATTATCCAAAGAAAATGAAAACATTAATTCAAAGACATATTTGCATCCCCATGTTACTACGCATAGCATTATTTACCACAGTGAGGATATGGAAGTGACCTAAATGTCCATCGACAGATACATGGATAAAGATGTGGTGTGTGTACATATGTATATACACAGGTGCGCGCGCGCGCGCACACACACACACACACACACACACACACACACAAACACACAGGAATATTATTCAGCCATAAAAAAGAGTGAAAACTTCTCAGGCGCCTGGGTGGCTCAGTGGTTTAAAGCCTCTGCCTTCAGCTCAGGTCATGATCTCAGGGTCCTGTGATTGAGGCCCACATCGGGCTCTCTGCTCAGCAAGGAGCCTGCTTCCTCCTCTCTCTCTGCCTGCCTGTCTGCCTACTTGTGATCTCTCTGTCAGATAAATAAAATCTTAAAAAAAAAAAAAAAAGAGTAAAAACTTCTCACTATGACAGCATGGAAGGGCCTAAAAAGTATTATACTAATTGAAGTAAGTCAGATAGAGAAAGACAAATAGTGTAAGATTTCACTTGTTTGTGGAATCTGAAGAACAAAACAAACAAAGCAAAACAGAAACATATTCACAGATACAGAAAACAAACTGCCAGTTGCCAGAAGGGCAGAAGGAAGAAGATGAGACAAAACAGGTGAAGAGGTCAAGAAGTACAACTTTCCCATTATAAAATAATAAGTCACAGGGATTTAATGTACAGTATAAGGAATAGAGTCAATAATATTGTAACAACTTTGCTTGTTGACAGTTGGTAACTAGACTTATTGAAATGACCTTTTCATAATGTATATAAATATCAAACCACTGTGTTGATACTAATGTAATACTGTTTGTCAATTATTCTTCCATTTAAAGAGTTTTATTCCTCTAAAAAGACATTCAATCTCACATACAATAGTATATACAGTGTTCCAAATGTACAAAATGGGTTACTTTGAAATTACAATGGAGTTTATTTTTGATTGAGGTTAGATGAATTCCAAAACATGAAAATGAGGTAATAAAATCTATATTCAATAATAATATTCACTTATATTTTGTTTTAAAAGACTCTGAGAATGTTAGTACAATAACAGAAGTTTACAGAGGAAAATCCAAACTTTTATGTGAATTTAGTTTTAAAAAAAAAAAGCTTCTGTCTCTTGTATAAGCTAATACAAAAATTTTAAAAAGTACAGCTCAGCATAGTTTTGCTCATTTAGAAAGGAAACATTATGTTGAGTACTTCTGACATCTCCTCCCCTTCTTAAAAAAGTCCTGGTCACACATGGCTCACATTAAAAACAATTTTCATGTCTCAAACAAATAATCCCCAAGTAGAAAGCTTTTGAAACTAAACACCCATTGTTGTAAGATCCTAAAGTTAGGTACCTGCTGCTTGTTTCATATTTTCTGCAATTTTCCTTCCACTAATCACTATTTACAACTAGTTCTTAGACCACCAAAGCACAAGACCACCAAGACCTCAAACAGATCAATTAAAATTGGAAGAAAATTGCTTAAAATTTGTTCCACATGACAATTCCTACACCAACAGTTACAGAGCTACAATAGAATCACAAATTTTGTCCAGCTCTCTCACTTAAAGTATGAGACTGTCTCAAGGTCACTAATCAGTTACAAAATCAATGCCAGAATACAAAACTAATACCCAGAACAGTACATGATACACCTTCAGTACCATCAAGCAGTCATCAGGAAATTATGACCTACTTCTCCATCATAACACTACCACCTTAAACAGATCATTCAACTTCTGTGTGCACTCATTTCTAAATTATACATATTATCTGAGAAGCAGATTTTGAAAAGGATAAGGAAACTGTATTACTATGAAACCTGTGTTTCTAAATCACTGAACAGCCAACGCATTTAAGTACAATGACTCTCAGCATCTAATTCCTGATTTCAAACAGCAGTCTTCAATTTTTATACTAAGGTACTGAACCCATTCTCACTCTCAGATCATAATTTCAGAGGTGCTAAGGGCCTCCATGCCCATGTATGGGCAATCAGAAAAATATCTGCCACATAAGACTATGCATATGATGCAATAAGAGCCATTAAGCAACAAAAAGACCTCAGCTGGAAATGTTCAATATAGGCAGACACTCTTTTGCTAGACATAGTTTTAAGGATGTGAAGGTAGAGCAGCTGCTTGGTATAATGGAGAGAACACATGGAAAGAGCCAACACAGAAGAACTGGGAAATGGAGAGAGACAAACTGAGTTCAAAGAGCATATTCTGAACCCTTGCACTAAGTACAAATGAAAATACCAGTTTATATGAGCTGATTAACTCTCTTTTACACCAATAGCTGATCTGAAGCAGGTTGCACTTACAACCAAAAGACCCACCAATTGTCAAAATTTTTGTTTTGATATCGTCTATAAATTTATGACGATGATGAATGAATATTATCTCTCCAGTAATTTCCTAATTATACAGGAAAATAATTACTGAAATTTTGTGACTTCATTATATTATTTATTAGAAGTAGATAAACCCCCTACACCTCCCCTATGGAGAAATCTCCATTTCCCAAAAACCATGGGTTTCCAATAATTCCCATTATGATAATTAGCTTTAGCACTAATACCATATGCTAATATAGAAATTTTCATTTTCTATACCTTTATAATATCATCCTAGTCATATTTGCTCTGCAACAACTTATACCAGCAGAAGTAGCAGTCTTCATAAAAGTAGCAAGTTACTAACCTCTGGTAACCTCAAATTCAGTACAAATTAATTAAATTATCAATAAGATCAAAATAAAATTTTGCCATAATGATATTCAAAAACCTTCAAGAATAAGATATAACAGTATTATAAAATAATAAATTAATTATATTAATTTAATAATATATTAAAACAAAAGAAAAAAGAAAATATATGACAAAATATATAAACAGGGATGATATACCTAATCCTTTAGGGGTGATACCACTTCGATCTTGAGGATTCACTGCCCAGTAGTAGTACTTCAGTGTATGCATGATGAGAAGCACTGTTCCAACTCTCCGAATGGCATTATATATGTTGACTGTACCAATGAATTCCGTGGACAGGTAAGTATAGAGTGTCAACTGAACCTAGAACACCAAAATGAAGAACTTATGAAATTCTTCAAAATGAATAAGCAGCCTAGCATTTTATCCCTGGTTCCAAAAATACTCAGGCTGCTTTAACTGAATCATACCTGTTCCAAAAAGTAAGATGCTGAGTTTGATAGTATCATCCACACGAACAGATAACACATACTCGCTGGCACACACGCACACATACACATGCATATACACAAACAAAAGCACACATATTCCTTATAAAACTAAACCAGGTAAATGCTACTTTAACAGTAACATTATAAAGGAAACATACCCTAATATATCAAATTTTTACAGCACTGTTCCATGGAAATAACTGTTTAATTCCTATTAAGCAATTGGCAAATATTCATGAGCATATATAACTTCTTTACAGTAGGTTAATAATCATACTATGCATAGTTACTTTAAAAAGTTGGAAATTTTCTTCATTTTCCAGAAAAGCATTAGCTAAAATAACAAAAAAAGAAAAAAGAAAAAGAGTAGCTCAAAAAGGATAAAGGTAGAAGTCAAAAGGATAAAAAAAAGTGTAGAAGTATAAAGCCTACCTTAAGAAATATTAGAAAAACAGAATTCTGTTATAATAGCTCATTGGTAGAAAGATTTTAAGATTACAATCTCTCCACATGTTTATCAGTATTATCCTCTAATTAGAAAAGGATTCTACTGGGATGCCTAGGTGGTTCAGTTGGTTAAGCGTCTGCCTTCAGCTCAGGCCATGATCCCAGGGTTCTGGAATCTAGTCCCTCATTGGGCTCCTTGCTTGACGGGGAGCCTACTTCTCCCTCTGTCTGCTGTTCCCCCTGCTTGCTCTGTCTCTGTCAAGCAAATAAATAAAATCTTTAAAAAAAAAAAAAAAAAGATTCTACTAGTCTTATTTCCAAATAAATTATTTCAATAAACACATAAGAATTCAGTAACTGCAAAATAATCTCTTTTTTTTTTCTTAAAGATTTATTTATTTGACAGAGGGAGATCACAAGTAGGCAGAGAGGCAGGCCGAGAGAGAGGAGGAGGCAGGTTCCCTGCTGAGCAGAGAGCCCAGTGCGGGCCTCAATCCCAGCACCCAGAGATTGTGACCTGAGCTGAAGGCAGACGCTTAACCCTCTGAGCCATTCAGGCACCCAAAAGATAAGCTCTTAATAGAAACAAAAGATCATAGGCACTACTCTACCACTATACATTTCATATTAGTACAAAATTTCACTGAAATTACAGCTCTAAAACTCACCAACTGCTATAATCTAGTACTTCTAAAAGCACAAGATAAGGATTGCTTTTGTTCTATTTTGTGTCAAAATCAAGAATTTTTCAATTAGTTGCTAGTAGATATACTTTATAAGTGGAAAAATTTTAAGTAGGACATACAGACTCGCCCCCTAACAGAAGACCAAACTATTTCCAATCATTTAAAACACAACGCCTATATTATCTTTCTAGACATTCACGGCACTTTCACTTTCAACCCTGCAAGACATGTCAGTGTTACCTGGTAATTAGAGAGCAAAAATTAGGTACCTATCTCTCAGATGCCCTATAAATAAAGAGTCAAGGTTAAATGAATCAGGGAGTCAATCAGTAACCGTATATGGCAAAGAGTGGCAGATTCTGAACCACTTAAAACTGAGGTTCAATTTTATGATGCTTACAGTTTAGAAAACTATGTATGTGGAATATCCCACTGCCTTGCTGAAAATAGTATGTTGATGCAGCCAACATTATTCAAATGGATAGACCCAGTTTATTTGTCATTGAGGCCATATAACACTTTTTTTGTCATGACTGAAATTCTTAACCATGCTATTTCAGTCATTGAGAAAATATTTACATTCACCTAACATAGTATTATAAAAATACAATAACATATACATTATCCCTTGATAGCTGAAATCCAGTTGAAAAGATTAAAAAGAAAATTTAAGTAAAAAAATCAATGTAATAAAGATGCCTATTGAAACAGAAAGATTACTTCTTTTTAAAAAGTGTGTCTAAAACTGGGGTGCCTGGGTGACTCCGTCAGTTAAACATTGGCCTCAGCTTAGGTCATGATACCATGGTCCGGGGATTGAGCCCTGCTCAGCAGGGAGCCTGCTTCTCCCTCTCCCTCTGCTCTCTCCACCCACCCCCCAGCTTGTGCTCTCTCTCTTACAAATAAATACTTTTTTTAAGTGTCTAGAATTAACACATTTATAAAGGGCACCTGGCTACCTCAGAGGTAGAGGATACAACTTTTGATCTCAGGGTTGTAAGTTCTAGCCCCACAATGGGTATAGAGCACTTAAAAATAAAATCTTAAAAAAAAAAGAGGGGTGCCTGGGTGGCTCAATTGTTAAGCATCTGCCTTCGGCTCAGGTCATGACCCCAGGGTCCTAGGATCAAGCCCCGCATCGGGCTCCCTGCTCAGTGGGAAGCCAGCTTCTCTCACTCCCCCTGCTTGTATTCCCTCTCTTCCTGTGTTTCTCTCTGTCAAATAAATAAATAAAATCTTTAAAAAAATAAAAGGAAACAGAAACATAAGTATGTATGTAATTAATTCCATGTAGCTAATTGCAAAATATGTAATTAATTGCAAAATGAGTAGCAAAGAGTTATTAGAATCTGTCAATTTGGAGGTCAGAGAAATTATTATAGGATGAGCTAAAATACTTAAAAAAGCCTGACTAATAAAATAGGTATTAAAGTGGGTTTTGAAGATTAGCAGTAAGATAGGTAGAACAAAAGTAGAATTTCAAACAGGAAAAATGTCAGATCATACAATAGGGTTCTCAAGATCTTGTAAAATGATCCACAATCCTGATTGTGCAACAGAATACCCAAAAAACATGTTTTAAAAATGCTGATGCCTGGGCCCTACTCCAGATCAAATAAAACACAATGTGGAGTAGAGGGTGTGGAATTCTGTTTTTCATTTAACAACAACAACAAAAAAAATCTCCCAACAGGTTCTATTGACAGCCAAGATTGAGAATCTTTGCTCAAGGTTAACATTTTAGTAGCTGCCTAGCCACTAAGGATAACTGAGAATTTTTAACCTAGAAAGCTTAGAAAGGACATGATTGACATGAAGACTTAATGCTAGAAAAGGGACTACTTTATTGTGAAAACAATGGGAAATTATTGCACAGTTAGAGGCTAAAATATAAGCTGATGAGAGTGACATGTTAAAAACATAAGAATTCTGGCCAAAAAGTGATAGTGATAAAAAATGAAAAACTGAAGAAAGTCAGTCTATTAAGAGTGATACTGTAGTAAAAGAAAAATAAAAAGGTTTTAACATCAATATATTGAGATGAGTGAGAATGGTGGTTATTCATATACTCATTATATAATCCAATAACCATATGAATTATATGTATTAACATCCTTCTTTCCCATTTGACATTCTATAAGGACAAGAATTAGATCTGTTTTGTTCACCAAGCATCCACAGGGCCCAACATAAAGCAGTTACTCAACAAATGAAGGACTATTTTATATAAGAAATTTCGCCTCCCCTTTAAGTCATTAAAAAGACAGTCTCTGAGAAGATGAATAGATATTATACCAGCATACTAAACACCCTTTGCCAAAAGCAAAGGTTGATTCATACATACATACTTTCAACTTTAGTAACCACAGGTAGAATTACCATGAAGCTAATGAAGCTTAAACTTTATGCTCACTCATCTATATAGGTTCTCTATAAAACCCTAAATCTTGGGCACCTGGGTGGCTAAGTGGGTTAAAACCTCTGCCTCTGGGTCCTGGGATCATGGCAGCATCAGGGCTCTCTTCTCAGCAGGGAGCCTGCTTCCTCCTCTCTCTCTCTGCCTGCCTCTCTGCCTACTTGTGATCTCTCTCTGTCAAATAAATAAATAAAATATTTTTAAAAATTATTAAAAAAAACCTAAATCTCATTCTGTATGCATCATGTTGTATTTTTTTTTCTTAAAAATTTCCTTCCTCCCTGTAATTGTGTAACACCAAGATCAAACAAACTTTGGAAAACAAACCATCTTAGAACTGCCTTTATAATACAATTAAAGTAGAAATCACCACTTATGAGGTAAACAAGACAGCATTTTTAAAACAAGGAAAGTTTAATATTAACAAATCAATTATAAATCCTAAAAACAAAATCAGAAAAAATTATTAACAAGTAAAAGGTAAGAAATAGAGTGTAGTAATACCGAGAACCTAAGAAAATTATGTAATTAGTTTTAAAAATACTCCTCTACAACTAAGTAGTAAGAGTCATTTTGACCACATCAAAAGAGATCCAAAGCCTTACAAATAATGCTGCTTAGTAAGACCAAAAAAAAAAAGTATCTAGTAAAAGGTTTAAAAAGTAACTTGAAACAATCCTTGAAAAGAAATAAGACTGAGGGTCATAGAAGAAAAAGAGGTCAAATTTGAACCCAGAGATAAAAAGGTACAACCTCCAGCTGCCTCCTTTGATTATTTCCAAATGGCAATCAGAGTCAGCAGCTGTTTTTCTCTTTAACATTTGAAAAGACCAACTGAAAATAAGATACTATGACTCTAGAAAAGCAAAGAGTGTCTGCATTTTTTTTCTGACAACTAAAATAAGTATGTATTATTCCAACCTAAACAATGATAAACACTCTAAGTGGTTCAAAAAGGAGAGAGGGAGAGAGGAAATTCATATTTATGAAATAATACAACTTCTAACAAAAACTGCAGATAAGGCAGATACAATTTTGCAATTTAACAAAAATTCTGTTTCAAGTTCTCCTCAACACTACCACAATTAATATTCTTACGGCAATTTAATGCAACATTAGGACTTAGCAAAAGTTTTATTTACATACTTTATCACAAATTCACTTACATTCACTTAGAAGTAATTGGTTTATTGTTACAGTACTAAATAAGTCATGTACAAATATAATTGTATTTAATAATTTAAACTAATGTGAATTAAAATGATTAAGGGATACCAGTATATCATGGAAGCCTTAAAACCAGGTGACATTTCAACTTTTCCTGGAGAATTAAACCCATGTATCTGTATACATACATGTGTACAGCTTATGTATGCATACTGGCAACAGAACAGAGCTACAGTTGATAGGAAACATTATATTTACATTGGAACTGTCCAACTTTGATTTATACTTTGTAAATCAAAGTCTCTCTCAAATAAAAGTTTGATTTAACAGAAGATAAAGACTATAGCTCTGTTTCTTGAAAATACTGACATGGCTTGGAAAAAATATCCAGTGGGAAACAGTCTCTTCAACAAATGGTGCTGGGGAACCTAGACAGCAACATGCAAAAAAATGAAATGCTTTCTTACACCATACACAAAAATAAACTCAAAATTGATTAAAGACCTAAATGTGAGACCTGAAATCATAAAAATTCTAGAACACAGCACGGGCAATAATTTATCTGACATCAGCCATAGTAACATTTTTCTAGATATGTCTCCTGAGTCAAGGGAAGCAAAAGGAAAACTAAACTACTGGGAATGACTACATCAAAAAAAAAGCTTTGCATAGCAAAGGAAACAACAAAACTAAAGGCAACCTAATGAATGGGAAAAGATATTTGCAAATAACCTACCTGATAAAGAGTTAATATCCAAAATATATAAGGAATTTATACAACACCCCCAAAAAACAAACAATCCAATTAAAATTGGACAGAAAAAATAAAAAGACAGTTCTCCAAAAAAGATATCCAAATTGCCAAAAGACACATGAAAATATGCTCAACGTCACTCATCATCAGGGAACCACAAATCAAAACTTGGTGAGTTATCACTCACACCTGTCAAATGGCTAAAATCAAAAACACAAGCAAGTGTTGGCAAGGATATGGAGAAAAAAGAAACCTCTTGCACTGTTAGTGGGAATGCCTAGTGCAGCCACTGTAGAAAACATTATGGAGGTCCCTCAAAAAATTAAAAATAGAACCCCTGGATCCAGTAATCACACTACTGAATATTTAGCCAAAAAATGCAAAAGCACTAATTCAAAGGGCTATATGCATCCCTATGTTTATAGAAGCATTATTTACAATAGTCAAATTTTGGAAGCAGTCTAAGTCTCCACTGATAGATGAATGAATAAAGAAGATGCGGTGTATCTATATAATGGAATATTATTCAGCCATCAAAAAGAATGAAATCCTGCCTTCTGTAATGACATTGATGGAGCTATAGAGTATAATGCTAAGTGAAATCTGTCAGAGAAAGACAAATACCATATGATTTCACTCATACAGAATTTGAGAAACAAATAACAAAAGGGAAAAAAGAGAGAGAAACCAAGCAAGAGATCTTAACGAGAGAACAAACTGATTACCTGTGGGGATATGGGTAAGGGGATGCACTGAGTAGGTGGTAGGGATTAAGGAGTGTACTGTCATGATGAGCACTAGGTAATGTATAAAATTGTTTAGTCAATATATTGTACACCTAAAACTAATGTAACATTTTAACCATACTGGAATTAAAATTAAAACACACACACATACACACACACACACACACACTGCTCTACAAAAAAAAGAAAAAATACACTGATTCCAAATATACCTAAAAAGAAAAAAAGTATGCTTATCAAAAGACACAATCCATTGAAATTTTACATGACAGCATGTGAAAGGATAAAAGATAATCCTCATAATTATCACTCTTCTCAACTATAAAAACTTGGTGAAAATAGTACAACAAAAAAATATATATATAAATATATATATATATATTACCTTGGCTGGGGTATGAATCCATATAGCTGGGTTAAGAAGAATGTGATCACACAATTGTTTGAGTAAGGGCATCCCATTCTGCAGATTACTCAGATATTTTGAAAATGCAAGACAAAGTTCAAGTACTGCTCTGCTGACATGGGATTTGGAAGACTGCCAAAAAAAAAAAAGGGGGTAGGTCAAAGGTCAACACTAGGGCTCCTGAATG
Organism: Spilogale gracilis; assembly: GCA_004023965.1. NCBI lineage: Eukaryota > Metazoa > Chordata > Mammalia > Carnivora > Mephitidae > Spilogale > Spilogale gracilis. Next base: position 117,476 of record PITA01003144.1, read on the forward strand.
GCTGTCAGTTAAGCATCTAACTCTTCATTTCCATGCAGGCCATGATCTCAAGGTTTTAAGATCCAGCCCCACTTCCAGCTCTATACTGGGTGTGGAGCCTGCTTAAAATTCCTTCTTTCACTCTCTCTCTCTTCTCCTCCACCTCCACTCCCTCCCTATAAAAAAGGAAAAAAAGTCACTACCAATTCAAGGCAAGATAATTAAAAGTTGTCAATATCAGAAAAAAAGTTGGCCCACAAATGATGCTCAAAGTTAAAGATGCCATGAGACACAATGTTACATTTCTCAAAAAAAGCAAAAGAGGCAAGGTAAAACAACAAAAGGTTATTTTAATTTTGGTAATTCTATGTAACCAAGGACACATACTTGCAGAAAGAATTTTTCAACCACTTAGGGAGTCCAAATCCATAGCCTGAAAATTAAGAACAAAAACTGTAAAGCATCTCAACCTTTACCTTTTCAAGGCTGTATCCTATTACCAAGAAGCCCCTGCAGGCAAGCATCTGCTCCTGCATAGCAACTGAGTTCTTCAACGACTCCATGATAAAAGCCAGCAAAGTGGAACTAAAATAAGAAAACGGGCAACAGTTCAAAAAAATACTTTTTTTTTTAAAGGTAGGGGGTTACTAGATATACCCTTTCTTTTATCTTAAAAAAAAAAAAAGTTCTCTATTTCAAGGAAATTGAAGCTCTAATAAAATTGCCTCCAACATTACCTTGGGACTAAAATCTGAATGTAGGATTAGAACTTACTCAATTATTTATTCCATATACTTTATCACCAACCTATTAGTAAATGAATTACTTAGAAACAACATGAGGAAATATGCATCAACTACAGAAAAATTAGCAAAGTCCAAAAACAAGTAATAAAGCAGCTAATCTAAGTATATCAAATTCTTAAAGAATATATGTAATTGAAATTAGCAAGTATATTCAATTTTAGAGAGTTAGAAGCCAAAGAGAGGGGAAAGATACATAGAGCAAATACACTGGGGTAGAAACACTCAGAATGTTTTAGGGCTACAGACTGGCTTGGTTTGTATGGAGTTCATGAGGGGGAAAATAAGAAAGTAAAATTGTACTAAACTGAAGTCCTCAAACACTAATTTAAGAACAGACTTTTTTTTTTTTTTTAAGATTTTTATTTATTTGACAGAGAGAAACACAGCCACAGAGGGAACACAAGCGGGGGGGGGGGGTGAGAGAGAGGGATGAGCAGACTTCCCACTGAGCAGGGAGCCCGATGTGGGGCTCGATCCCAGATCTCCGGGATCATGACCTGAGCCGAAGGCAGTCACTTAACCAACTGAGCCACCCAGGCGCCCCGAGAACAGACTTTTAAAACTGAATAGGGACTACAGTCATGCTCCCATCCTTACAACTTTTAGAGATACCGAAAATGAAATGGAATAAAGTCAGCTGTGACCTCCTTCTCAAAGCTCTGAGATATCTCCACAAAGAAAAAGAGCCTGACGGGCAGCCAACCTCCTCCTCCACAAAAGTGCTTTTAAAATGTCAGCAATTCCAATAAAAACTTTGAAAAGTTTACAAAAAATGGGGGAGGGGATAACCAAGAAAAAAACAACCGGGCTCTATTACAAAGGTTTCAAACCAGAACACACAAAAAATTTATGAAGTAGCAGTATGTTAGGATAATTTTATTTTTTTTAAATGTCTTAAGTACTTGATTCGATAGCTCATTCCTTAGGGAAAAAAAGTTGGGGTGCCTGGCTGGCTCAGCCAGTGGAGTATGTGACTCTTGATCTTGGGGTTGTGAGTTAGAGCCCCACGTTGGGTGTAGAAATTATTTAAAAATTTTAAAAAAAGAGGGGGTTAAAAAAAGTCATTTTGTTGCCCAAAAATAATTTCAGAAGAATTATTACATCATTAAATACATACATTGATAGTAGATATCAACTTATGTATAAAAGCAGAGATGAGAGACTTCTAAAAAGAATGGAAAATTCATTTACTCAAATAATATATTAAACATAATTACTAGTCTCACAGAATATACACCCATGAAAAATTCATTTAGAACCCCCTCAATGTTTTACATTGTGTCCACTTATGTCTCTACCTTTTTCAGAATCTATACTGTAAAAGAGGAGACAAATGTGTCTAATATACAATCTAATTTTTTAAAAAAATACCAAAGCACCTATAATATAAAAAAATCATCAAAAAATTTAGTTTTCAGTTAGTTAAATGCAATAATTAAAAATGAAAAGCTAAATCTCCATAATAAATCACTGCCACATAGTAATTTAAAATAAGTTATCTTTTTAAATTAGAATGACAGACAAAAATGTATTCATTTTTGTTAAATCATTATCATTTCCAAATTTATTCAAAAATAAGTTTATTATGTTTTTTACAGCTTTATTTACAGCTCTAATGATATTTCCTATCATTAAAAAATTTAGATTAATACTACTATTATTGATAGAAATTTGTAACATTTATATTTCATTAATTTCTTTAAATTATATTCTTTTAACCCTACAACAAATTTAAAAGGTAGAAAAAATATTGTGTAGCTCAACAGTAATGAAAGTAACTCTCACCTCAGATTAAAGAAAAAAATAAAGGCACTCACCATATACTCAAGTCAACCTCATCAGATAAATATTGCCTATAATCCAACTGTGCAAAAAGTGGAAACAGCACTTGTACTCCTCCAATTGAATGCATAGCACTTTGAATGGAATGTGTTAAAACTGCCTTCACATCCTTATAAAATAGAAAACACAGTAAAGATTCTAATGATTTATTTTCCAAAATAATCAAAGCGTAAGAACAATATGTTTCGTTGCATATTTTTAACAGAAACCACCTAATATACCTCAATAACACACCAAAATTCACATGAAAAATATTCTTAAAAGGTTATAGCTAGTACCTGGAGCATAAGTGCATGCGGTGAATGAACAAAAATTGAAGGATTGTCCTTAGGGGATGATTCAAGGCAGAGCTGGGCATCTGTAGCACGTGGATTGTACGTGAACGCAATGGCACTAGAGAGTTTGCCATCATACAATAAAAGTTTGTGATGCTCAGCAAGAAACAGATCACTTTCTGCTTTGAATTTAAATGTTCCCTACGAATAAAAAGTAGGACAGTTAAGACAGTATACCACAAAAATAAAACCTAGACACAAATTACCATAGATCAAAAATTTAAAGAACATACATTTGATCATATTCCTAACAATATCAAATAAGAGCCCTGTTTCTTAATTACTTCTAAAGTGCACTGTGTTCACACTTTAAAGATACAATGGAAATGAACTCAACTTGGTATTAAAACCTTACACTAAAAAAATGTAAAACTCAGTGCCCTACAGCAGGTGTTTTATTATTTTTTTTCATTGTATTTTGTCTTTCTGGATTTTTTAAATTGTGTTTAACATGTTACATAAAATTTACCGTCTTAAATATTTGTAAGTTGACAACATAATAGTATTAATAATGCATATTATTACACAACAATCTCTAGAACTTGTTCATCATGCAAAACTGAAACTCAATATTTATCAAACAACATCTCATTTCTACCTCTCCCCATCCCCTGGCAACTACCATTCTACTTTCTGATTCTGTGAGTGTAACCATTTTTTATAATTCGTATAATTGGAATCCAAAGCATATTTTTAATTTGTTTATTTCATTTAACATAATGTCCTCAAGATTCACCATGCTGCAGCATGTCAGAATTTCCCTCTTTTTAAAGTGAATAGTATTCCATTGTACATATATACCACATTTTATCTATTCCTTTGTTCGTGGACAATTTAGGCTATCTTGGCCTAATTCAACCTGTGAATTCTGCCTTAATACCATAAAAAAATAAAACAGACTGCCTTTATTTTTCTGACTTCTACTTGAAACACTTTAAAAACTTCAATTAAATATTTCTGCCTATATAAACTGTTAATAAATTTGTAAGCACTGATTTAATATTTTTAATTTACCAAAAGCTAATTATTATGAGAATGTTAGCATAACTGATATAAATGTTTTTAAAAAAAAACATTTTATTTCTTTATTTGACAGACAGAGGCACAGCCAGAGAGGGAACAGAAGCAGAGGGAGTGGGAGAGGGAGAAAGAGGCTTCCGCTGAGCAGGGAGCCCAATGCGAAGCTGGATCCCAAGACCCTGGGATCATGACCTGAGCCAAAGGCAGACGCTTAATGACTGAGTCACCCAGGTAACCCTGAAATAAATGCTTTGAAACAGGTTTTAAATGCCTTTGAGGGGAAATGTCATTTGGGCAACCTACAACAGCTAACCTATTTACCAACTTAATATATAGCAGTATGGTCTGGGAGATTATATAACCCATTTTCCAAAGGCAGAAACTGAGGGGTTCCAAAGAAATTAACTGACTTCTTTGAGTCCACAAAGATAATTTGCAGCAGGGTAAAGATCAGAAACTAGTTCAATTAAAAAAATAATTTAGTCTTGGCTATTATTCAAAGTATAGTGCCTCATTTTAGCAGATACATTTTTGAAAAGAAAGAGCAGAACAAACTTTTTGCTATTTTGAGTGGAATTTAGAAATATATCACCCCCACTAACAAAATCTAAACTAAACTAAATCTAAACAAAGACTAAGAATCTTATGCTTTTCAGGAGTTGCTAACTTTACTGAAATAATATTCTTGTGTAAATACTATTCAATACAATTAATTAAGATAAAAACAATATCCTTTCAAAATACTTAAAGCAACATGGTGCTTCACCAAACACTAAGAACATACGAAAGAAGCCTTAACCCTTCATTTCTTTTGAAATATATATTTTTAACCCTTAAAATACTTAACTGCACTGTTTAAAAGGTCGCTCTGAGATTGCTTGTTTTTTATATCCCTGCTATCTTAATTTTGGGAAGTGGATTATATCACACAACAGATTTCGACAGTAATAAATAAAGCAAGAAGTGATTCTATGATCATCAATTTTTCACCCCACATTATTTTTAAGATTTTATTTATTTATTTGAGTGAGGAGGAGAAGCAGACTGCCAGCAGAGCAGGGAGCCAGATGAGGCAGGGCTCCATCAGAGAGAACTATCAATGAGATTTTTCAACTAGTACTAATATGAACAGTTATTTCTTTTTTTTAATAAAGATTTTATTACTTGACAGAGAGACAGCACAAGCAGGAGGTGGGGAGTGTCAGGAAGAGAAAGGGAGAAGCAGACTCCCCACCGAGCAGGGAGCCTGATGTCAGGCTCAATCTACCTGAACTGAAGGCAGCCACTTAACTGAGTCACCCAGGCGTCCCTCAGCAGTTATTTCTTCACATTTACCAATAAGGCGCCTCTCTGGACCTCAGTATATTTCATGGATAAGAATAGAAATTATGCTGAGGGTTGCTGGGGAGTAGGGAGGAATAGGGTTGCTGGGTTATAGAGGAAAGAGAAAGAGAAAGAGAAAGAGAAAGAGAAAGAGAAAGAGAAAGAGAGAAAGAGAAAGAGAGAAAGAGAAAGAGAAAGAGAAAGAGAAAGAGAAAGAGAAAGAGGAAGAGGAAGAAAAGAAAAGAAAAGAAAAGAAAAGAAAAAGAAAGGAAAAGAAAAAGAAAGGAAAGAAAGAAAGAAAGAAAGAAAGAAAGAAAGAAAGAAAGAAAGAGGGGGGAGGGAGGGAGGGAGGAAGAAAGAATAAATAAATATAAAATTAAGTTAAATTTTAAAAGAATATAAACTATGACCAAGCATGATTATCTCAGAACAGAAGGTTAACTTAACATTTGAACAACCAATTTAAAGGCCAAAAATCACAATCATTCCAAAAGAAGCACAAAGAGCATATGATAAAATCCAACAACTCTTCATGACAAAAACAGCCAACAAACCAGGAATAGAAGTGAACTTCCTCAAATCAACAAAGAACATCTATGAAAAGCTAACAGCAAACACCACACTGATGGTAAAAAATAGAATGCTTTTTCTCCTAAGATCGGCAAAAGTACAGGGGTATCTGCTTTCAACATTTTTTCCTGTTTTTATTTTCTTTTTCAATTGGATTGTGGCAAAAACCCTTAACAGGAGAGCTATCCTCTTAACAGATACTAAGTATAAAATATAGTATTGTTACCTATAGACACAATGTTATACAGTAGATCTCTAGAACATATTCATCTTGCATAACGGTAATTTTATACCTACTGTTTGGAAATACCCCTTTTCTCTCTCCCCCAGCCCTTGGTAGCCACCATTCTATTCATTGTTTCTATGGGTTTCCTATTTTAGATCTCTCACATAAATGGAATCATGCAGTATTTGTCTTGCTATGACTGGTATATTTCACACAGCACAAAATCCTCAAGATGCGCTACTATATAGGTTGTAGACAGGGCTATTAGGCAAAGAAATAAAAGGCATCCAGATAAAGACAACTACTGTATGATCACACTTGTATGTGGAATCTAAAAAACAAAATAGAGATCACAAGGGAAGGGAGGGAAAAATAAGATGAAATCAAAGAGGGAGACAAACCAGAAGAGACTCTTAACCATAGGAAACAACCTAAGGGTTACTGGAGGGGAGAGGGATGGAGGGATGGGGTTACTGGGTGATGGGCATTAAGAACATGTGAAGTAAGGAACACTGGGTATTATATAAAATTGATAATGGGGCACCTCGGTGGCTCAACTGGTTAAGTGACTGCCTTCGGCTCAGGTCATGATTTTGGAGACCCGGGATCAAGTCCCACATCGGGCTCCCTGCTTAGCAGGAAGCCTGCTTCTCCCTCTCTCACTCCCCCTGCTTGTGTTCCCTCTCTGGCTGTGTTTCTCTCTGTCAAATAAATAAAATCTTTAAAAAAAAAAAAAATTGATGAATCACTGACCTCTACCTCTGAAACTAATAGTACATTAACAAAATTTAAATAAAAATTAATAAATTAAAATAGAATATTATCCAAGTGGAAAAACAGGTATGAGATAGAAACATGAATCTATATAAAGTGAACTGTCCTAGAAATAGTAAATACAGGGTAAAATACAAAAAACATGACCTTGATCATTTCTAATGTCTTTAAAATATAAAATGAAAGTGAATGAATCAAAAAAAATGTATCACAGGAACTATAGTACATGAAAAAGTAAAAATAAGAAAATAAAGGGCAGGAGGAGGAACTGCAGGATTATGTGGGAAGGTGCTTACAGTACAATTCCATTTGCTGGTAGACTATAATAAGTAAATGTCAAAAAAATAATAAACCAGATGCACCCGGGTGACTCAGCTGGTTAAGTGTCTGCCTCCAGCTCAGGTCATGATCCCTGCTTTTCTCTCTTCTGCCCCTCTCCCCTGCTTGTACGCACACTCTCTCTCAAATAAATTAATTAAATCTTTAAAAATAATAATAATAGGGACACCTAAGTGGCTCAGTCAGTAAAGCATCAGCCTCCCAGAGTCCTGGGATCGAGTCCTGCATCAGGCTCCCTGCTCAGTAGTCTGCTTCTCCTTCTGCCTGCCACTCACCAGCTTGTGTGTGCGTGCGCGCTCTCTCTCTCATAAATCAATAAATAAAATCTTTAAAACTAATAAAAATTAACCAATAATAGAAATAAAATGAAATACTAAATATGCAGTTAATTCAAATCAAAGCAGGAAAAAAGAGAAGAATCAAAGAACAAATGAGAGAAATAGGGAAATATTGTAGGATATTACAAATGAGAGAAATATTGTAAGATAGTAGATTTAAAACACACTGATTATAAATTATATAAATGCTCCAATTAAAAGGAAAGATTTTCAGACTTGGTAAAAAAAAAATGCAAAACACATTTTATAAAATTCAATATCTACAATAATAATTCTCTGGAAAACAGAAACAGAAATTGCTCAACTTGATAAAAGGCATCTATAAAATATTTATGATTGTTTTACTCCTAAAATCAGAAACTACTCTCACCATTTCTGTTTAATTTATACTTATACTGGTGGTCTTACCAGTACAATAATGCAAAAGAGGGAAGAGGAATACAGATTGGAAATGAAATAAAATGTATAGCCTACATAAACATATGTGTAGGAAATCCAGGAACAACAAGCAGGGGGAAAAGCTAATAAAACTAATAAGCAAATTTAGCAAGGTAAATAAACAAAATTCAATTACATATCTATATACTAGAAACAAATAAATGGAAATTGAGATTTTAAATACAACTTATTACCAAAAAACACGTAATACCTAAGAATACATTTAACAAAATGTAGATATGACCTATATAGTGAAAACCAAAAAAACAGTGCCAGGAGAATTTTTTTAAAACCTAAGTAAATACAGCAATAAATCATGTTCACAGACTGGAAAAATCAGTATCGGTAGGATGGCAAATTTGTCCCTCACGGGTCTATACATTCAATACACCAAATAAAATCCCAGTAGACACTGTTGTAGAAAATGACTAAGTGGGTTCTAAAATGTATTTGGAAATGCAAAGGCCTTAAAAAAGCCAAAACAATCTGAAATAGAATACAATTGAGGGTTTTCAAGATTTACTATGAAACTAACAATAATCAAGACAATACATACAATATTGGCATAAGAAAGACATATAAGTCATTGAAATACAATACAGCCTCAATGATGCCAAGGTAAGGCAATGGAGAAAGAATACTATTTACAAAAAAATTAGTACCAGAACAGCAGAGTACACATAAGGAATAAAAATGAGCCTTGACCCTTACCTCATATCATACACAAAAATTAACTTAAAATGGGTCATAAACCTAAATATAAATGTTGAAACTGTAAGAGAAGAAAACATAAGAAAATCTTTCCAACCTTGTAATAGGTAAAGATATCTTAGGATATAAAAATCATGGCAATAACCAAAAAATTTGATAAACTAGAATTGATAAAAATTAAATTCATCTGTTCTTCCAAAGCCACATTAAAAAAAATGGGGGGAAAAAAAAAAGGCAAGGTGCCTGGCTGGCTCAGTCAATGGAACATGCAACTCTTAATCTCAAGAGTTGTAGTCTGGGCCTCACGTTCAGTGTAAAGATTACTTAAAAAATAAAATCTTAAAAAAAAAAAAGAAAGAAAGAAAGAAAGAAAAAAGGCAAGACACAGACCAACAGAGAAATATCTGTAACTCACACACCTGATAAAAGAGTTACATCCAGAATATATAAAGAAATCTCAAAACTCAAAAATAAGAAACCAAATAAAAAATATGAAAAAAAAGTGAACACACTTCATGGAGGAAGATACACAAATGAATAAGGAAAAGATGCTTAGAATCTCAGTCATTAGAAAAGTGCAAATTAAAACCAAAATGAAATACCGCTATATACTCGTTGAAACATCTAATATTACAAAGACCAGCAATACAAGATGTTTAGGATGTGGAAAAGTAGACAGTTCATATTCTGTTTGCAGAAATATAAAATTACACAACTACCTCAGAAAAGGATTTGGCAATTTCAGTTATCAAATCACTTAGTGACTCCACTACCATATATTTATGAAATAAAAATGTGTCAGCACAAAGACTCATACACCAATATGCATAGCAGCTTAATCACAGCAGCCAAAACTGGAAACAACCCTAAAGTCCATCAATAGAAGAATGGATTTAAAAATGGTGATAAAGTCATACAATGGAATACTACTAAACAATACAAAGAAAGGAGCTACTACAACCAAACAACATGGATGACTCATAAAAAACCAAACTCCAAGGAGTACATGTTGCATGATTCCATTCATATAACACCTTAAAAAATCTAATCAAGTGACCAATTAGTGGTTTCTCTCCACAGGAATGCAGTGGGGTTAGAAAACTGGAAGGAACTGACAGAAGGAGCGCCATGAACCTTTTGCAGGAACAGAAATATTCTATTTCTTGATTGTTCTGGTAGTTATACTTTTGTCAAAACTAAAATATGCATACTTTAGTGACTGTAATGGTGTGTGTGTGTGTGTGTCTCAACTCAATAAAACAGATTTTGTTTTCAAAGGAACATAGCAGACCAAGTTGCTCCCTGAAACCAAACTTGACTAACAATGACTTAACACAGAGGTTTCCAAATTTTCTTAGTTCATGACAGTCTTAGCAGTTCAGTAATTGTTTATGGGGCTTTAGATCAAAAGAAATATTATTAAGTGGTTTGGCTCAAATAATTTTATGTTTTGACAATTTAACAGCCATCTGAAAAAATTAAAGCATAAGTCAAAAGAAAAATGTTTCCTTCATTATTATATTAGCAAAATTATTACTTTTTATGCATCTTGGGCACTGCATGAACTCTCAAATTTGGAATCGGATTTCACATCATCATCCTCATTTCCTGTTCGACATTAATTTCCACATGGTACTTGTTTTTTATCACAGGAACTGCTGAAAATTTAGTTATGCAAAGATAGACACCATCAAAGAAATACAGCACGAACTAAAGCTGAAACTTGAGCTAATAGTTTGCACAGTGCCCTACATATGACAAATATACTGTATTTCCCTCAAAAATTCAAAGCACCCTTCATTCAGATTCCTGTGGCTTCCCTGCAGTACCTCTGATTACTCTAACATTCAGTTTTGTAACCCAGGGTAGGCTGTCCCATGAATCACCTCCCTTTAAAAAGAGGTCAATTAATACTGGTTAATTAGTAAACGACAAGTAATGTACCTTATATCCCAGGCCCAACTGATAAATAGCAAAAATCTGAGCGGCATTAAGAGCCTCACTAAAAAGGTAAACTGCAGTCATCTGGCCACAGAATACTCTATTAGCATCCGCTGTTTCTGATGAGCCCAGGAAGCATTTGTCAAAGGTCTGTGAAAGAAAATAGATTTTATTAGAGGAAAAAAAAAAAAACAGAAAGTACCTCCTCTAGAAATAACAACCTCTATTGTTTAAATGTTTTGGTATAAATATTAGTATAAATGATTTGTCTGTGCCAAACAAACCTGAGTAGATTAAAGAATTCACTTAGCATTTTACTTCATTCACTCATTGTTACCTACTACAGAGATCCGGAAAGACATCACAGAAAAGGAGATAAACGCAAGTTTTCCAAAGTACAAAAAATAAAACTTGATGAAAAATTGGATGTAGGAAATGAGAGAGAAATCATTATGGACACTGAAGGCTCATCCTGTTACAAGAAGGAACAGTAATGAGTTAAGTTTAGGACATAATCTGCCTTTTCTGTGAATTAATATGGATGGAGCTAACGTGAATGGAGAGAGAATTGTCACCAGGGTTCTGTAAATTTGGTAAGAAGTTAAAAATTGTAAAGAAAGATTTTTGCAGATATCGAGCTATAGGTGAGGTCATGGAGTAGATATAATCTCTCAAAAGAAATATGTAAATACAGAAAAGCAGGTGTATGTTTTTCTTCTAACATTAAAAAAGAAAAAAAAAACACTTAACATGTAGGTCGCAAACCACATTTTAAAGATCCATGTGTAAAACAAAGAGGAACTAAAATAAAACTCTTCACATCTCTTTAAAAGTATCCTCTCAAGTGACAAAAAACCATTAGAAAGAATGTTGAAAATATATACATATTGACATTAGGGAACACAGAAAAATTGTTAAGATTTGGGTTCTGAAGACAAGCCACTTAAGTCAAATCAATGCTTCACATGCTGCTGATTCTGGTAAGTTAATCTCTCTGTGCTTCAGTCTCCTTACCTATAAAATGGAGATTGTAATAGTACTTACCTTGTAAGGTTGGTGCTTTTATAAATAAAGATATTTATTACAATGCCTGGAGTATAAGAAGCACTTAATAAAAATTAATATAAGGAAAAAAGTTCAAAACACAATAAATATATTTGATCCCTTTTGTGTTAAAAAAACAAAAATGAGATCTAATATTTACTGAGCACTTACTCTATAAAAGGCACTGTACTTACAGATGTGTGAACAGTAAGTACCTGAATTATCGCATTAACCCTGAGATAGGTACTACTTTACACCCATTTTTAAGCGCAGAAACTTAGACCTAATAGATTAAGTAAGGTCATATAGTTTAGAACTGATAGAACTGGGATTCAAACATAAGTCTATAACAACCTGAACGCTTAAGATAATCATTACATAACACATAAATATGGGCAGCACAGGATACAAAAGAAGCATTTAATGGTGAATGGGTGGAATGGTTTGTAATCATTTTCCTGATCTGTGTTTTTCAAGTTTTCTATTAAAAAATAACATTAGTGAGAAAAATAAAACTTTTTAATTTAATTCCTATTTAAAATTTGAGTTCAGTAAGTATGGCTCTCTCTTTCAATCCTGAAAAAATTATTAGATAACAGTCATCTATAGCAGCCATGAATTATTTGCAAAATTTAAAAACATGTACCATCTAACTCATTCATAAAACTGATCAGAATTCTGCCACAGAGCTCCCAACTTTAATTTGATAAATGAACCAATGAAACACTTTCAATATATATCCACTGTTACCTATAAATCCTCATCTTCACCCTATCCAGAATAATTTCATAACAAGAACTGAGTAATATCTTATGACACATAACACAGTTCTACCCTATAAATATATTAATATGCTACACAAATTACCATTATAAAACTCTACCATTGTTGTATTCTAAAATTTATATTCAATGTATAATACATTTTTCTTATTTTAAAAGTTCATGCCTTTAAAATAATTTTTTCAAGTTACTTACATCACTGGTGTTGACAAACCACGTTATCTCTCCATAGGAAGCTAGCTCACCATTCACATAACAACGAAGCTCACTGTTCTTCCATCGGTTATAAATGTGCACTATAGTGACCATATACCACTGAATAAATAAAAGGTTTCAAAAAAAAAATTATGATTCTTGCAATGATTCAACCACATTGATAATAATAAGTAAAACTTAAATTATAAATTACAATTAAATCTAAAAATAAAATAAGACTACCTTTATTAAATTCAATATTCATATTGAATAATATGAATAATAATATTTAATCAAGGGAATAATATTTAATCAAGGGAACTCTCAATAAGTAAGAACTCATTGTGAAATTATCTTTCCAACTTTTTATTATGAAAATTTTCAAATACATCCCAAAAAAGTTAAAAGTTCAGCACAAATACCCTCTTTTCCACCATTCTAGATAACACAATTGTCAACATTTTGCCACATTTGTTTTATTTATTTATATATACATACATGGTTCATTGATCTCTAAATTTTAAGACACAAAAGAAAACACATATTACTACTACTACTACAACTAAAGTATTTGCCATTGATATTTTTCCCTTGTACTTCTTTTAAATTCTATGAATAACAAAATATCACTCTTTTTATTATCCAAATCAGGGAGGTTAACAATTGTCCAGTGATTTATACTTCATTTTCCAAAAGAGAATAAACAGAGTTGTGATCTCTACCACATGTTAAGTCCTTAATACTAAAACAAAGCATTTTGAAGGCTAGCTAGTTAATGTAACTAATAAGAACACATACATACCTTTTGTGGCTTAAAATCGAATTTCACACAGTGTTGAAAGCCTTTTCCTTTTGACTTTATTGATGTTATAATCAAGCAACCCCCAACAAAGTGAGCAGAATAACCAAGACCTTTGCTCGTTCTGAAACTACAAAGAATAATTTTCATTTTACCTCTAAATATTCTCTATCAAAGTAAGATAACACTAAGTTACAAAAATACATACCAATATAAATATGGTTTATCCTTATCCACATTGATGTTATTCACAGGATCCATTCTTAACCAGGTATGAAATGTAAAACCATTCTGGTATGGCCATTTGGCTATAGGAGGTAATGCAATGGCCTAAAGGAAAAACACTTTGAGTTACTGATTCACATGAAAAACTTTATTACTGAAATCAAGAAAATAAGACTTTATAATACTGTATATATTTCTACTACATGTTACTTGACACTCTGAGTAAAATGTCTAAAAGTCTCTTTATCCAAAAGACTTTTTTTTAATTTTCCAAAATACATAGTAATATTATTTTAATTAAATGATAAAAATATTCCATGTGACATGCTGGATACACAAATTTATTTGCTTCATTTCTTACAATGAAAAAATGATTCAAAAGTATTTGAATTAAAAGAGATAGGTAGTTATATCAAACTGGAAACTGGTTGCTCAAATGATAAGATATTAGAACAGAGAAAGATGGATCAAGCCCTGCATCAGGCTCCCTACTCGGCAGGAAGCCTGCTTCTCCCTCTCTCACTTCCCCTGCTTGTGTTCCCTCTCTAGCTGTGTTTCTCTCTGTCAAATAAATAAATAAAATCTTCTTTAAAAATCATAAATTTTATCTAACATTACAAATTTTAAAATCAAATTTTACTTAGAAGTACATAGGACTCAGAATAGCAAAAAAAACAAATTCGGATACATACTCATACTATCAAATTAAAATCCTACTACACAAAGCTACTATTATAAAGACTATGTGGTACTGGCATAAAAACAGAAATATAGATCAATGAACTACAACTGAGAGCCCAAAAATAAACACTTATATTTGCATTCAACTGATTTTCAACAAGAATGTCAAGACAATTCAGGGAAGAAATAATAATTTTTCAACAACTGTGTAGGGATAATTGGGTATATACAGCAAAAGTGTTAAGTTGACTACTTTCTTACATTATATATGAAACATAACCCCAAATAAGTCATAGATTTAAATGTAAAAGTTAAAACTATAAAACTGTTTAAGAAAAAATAGGAGTAAAGTCTTTGTGACCCTGGGTTAAGTAAATCCTTGTTAATTAGGCCACCAAAAGTGCAAGCAACCAAAGAAAAAAGTAGATCAACTGGACTTCATTAAAATTAAAAAAGGTTTGTGCTTTCAAGAATACATCAAAAAAGTTAAAACCACAAGCCAAAAGAATGAAAGTATCTGCAAATCATACATCTGATAAGGAACTTGTAACCAGAATACATAAAGAACTCTTACAACTCAATAATAAAAAGATAAACACAATTTTTAAAAAAGAACAAAAAATGTGAATAGCCAAGTCTCCAAAGAAAATATGCAAATGGCAATTCAGACATGAAAAAAATGCTAAACATCATTAGTCACTAAGGAAATGCACATCAAAACCATGGTAGGATACTACTTGACACCCTCTACAATGGCTATAATCAAAATGACAGACACTAACAAGTGCTGACAAGCATATAAGGAAATTGGAACCCTCATAAATTGCAGGTGGGACTGTAATATGATACAGCCACTTTGGGAAACAATCTGGAAGTTCCTCAAATGTTTAAACATAGATGTTCAATATGATCCAGCAATTCCACTCCTATGTACATGCACAAGAGAAGTGAAATGAAAACATGTCCAGACAAAAACTTGTATGCAAAAGCCCAAACCAGTGTTATTCATAATAGCCCAAAAAGTGAAATCAATTGAAATATCCACTAATTAATGACTGATTAAACAAAAGGTAGATATATCTTACATTGGAATATTAGTAAGCCATAAAAAGGAATGAAGCAATAAGTCATGGTATGACAACACGGATGGGCCTTGAAAACAGTATGCTAAATCACAAAAGGCCAGATATTGTATGACCCCATTTGTATGAACTGTCCGGAATACAGAAATCCACAAAAATGTAGAGTAGTGGTTGCTTAGGCCTAGGAGTTTGGGAAAGAAATGGACTAAGGAGAACAGGGTTTCTTTTGGGGAAGAGGAAAATGTTCTAAATTTTATTGTGATGGTGTCTGCACAACTCTATAAAAACCATAAAACCTTCAACTGTACAATGAACAAATGAAGGGCATCATATGTGGATTATAATAAAGCTGTTAAAAAAGATTAAACTATACAAGTTTTTAAACTGTTATAATTTACATATGCACTTACCTATATATACCGTTAACACACATATACTCTTTTATATATATAAGATATGCCATAAAACATGAAAAACATCATGGAGCCAAATTTATGCAGTAACACTACTGAAACTTCAAGAGTCTGATTTAAAACAAAAGTTGCATTACGAAAAAAAAAGTTGGGGGTGCCTGGCTGGTTCAGTCAACAGACTCTTGATCTCAAGCCCCAAGCTGGGCTAAGAGCTTACTTCAAAAAACTAAAACAACAGAATACATATTCAATGTGTGTATATGTTTTCTCTCACTAAAAAAAATGAGAACAGAAAACGCAAAAGTTGGGGTGCCTGAGTGGCTCAGTCAGTTAGGCATCTGACTCTTGATTTCGGCTCAGGTCATGCTCCCAGGGTGCCAGGACAGAACCCCACCTTGGGCTCCCAGGGAGCCTGCTTCTCCTGCTCCCTCTGCTGCTCTCCCTGGTCATTTTCTCTCTCTCTCTCTCTCTCTCTCTCTCTCTCTCTCTCTCTCTCTCTTTTTCTCTCTCTCTCAAATAAATAAAATCTTTAAAATTTAAAAGATTCCCTCTCCCCTACCCACCGCTCATGCACATGCACATGTGCATGCACTCTCTCTCTAAAAAGAAGAAAATGCTAAAGTTTTATAAAAATAATTTATCCATGAATACTTTAATTTCCCCTTAAAAGCTATATCTAAGGAAAGTGAGTCATTGAAAATATTTAAAGTTCCATTCTTCCAAAAGCTGTTCAGCTTAACTATCCCACTTCCAAGATAAATGCAAAAGTTATGATTTCAGAGAATTATAAGCAATACAATTATAATATGCAAAGAAGAGAGAGAAGATAGCAGAAGAGTAGGAGGACTCTAGGTTCATCTTGTCCCAGAAACACAGCGAGATAACTATCAAATCATTCTACATACTCCAGAAATCAACCTGAAGACCGAACAAACTCCACAACTAAAGGGCAAGAAGAGGCCACATCAAGGAAATGTGGAGATGTGGTTTACAGATCACAGATGCTGCAGAAAGGAACCATGGTCACAAAGAAATGCAAGTGAGAGGAGCACACAGGGGAACACACAAGAACATTTCCCCCCAAAGACACAGGCTGGGAACATGAGAGGGGCTGATTTTCATGAGTTCTTGGAACCAGCAGGGCTTAAAAACTGGAGTTTTAAAGGTCACTAGGCTTGGCTGGGATAGAGCCCTTAGGGTGCTGCCCTACTCCTAGAGAGAAGGCAAAAACCCAGGGGGCAAACACAGCACGGACACAGTGCTCTGAGGAGCACCTGGGGCACACGGAAGGAGGGGGGGAGTGTAGGGGAGTTAGTAGAGTGTGTCCCTGAGAAGTGGTATGAGAAGTGGTATTCAAGGAGATACCTCTCTGGAAAAAAGGAGCCTGCTGGCACCATTTCCCTCCCCCGCCTCTCAGCATACACACAGAGCCACCTGCAAAGAGCAGCTCAACCCAACACTGGCTGCCTGACTTGCTTATAGCAAATCCCCTGCACTCTGGCACAGCTGCCCTTCTCAGCCAAACCTGCCTCAGTCCTTGCACAGTGAGGCCCTTCCTCAGCAAACCAGTGCAGGCTCCTGCCCACAACATATCCCTAAAGCCTGAAGCTTTAAAAGTCAGCCGACTTGCTGGGATAGAGCCCAGAGGGCACTGCATTGCTCCTGAACAGAAGGCTAAGAGCCAGGAAGTGGAGAGTGTGAAGACAGCAATCTGAAAAAAATACCCTAGGGCTCACAGCAGGAAAACTATTTGCTCCTCTCAGAGTGCTTCCCTGATAACAGTGTGCACAGAAATGCCTCTGCAGGAACAACGGAGCTGGTTGGTGCCATTTCATTCCCCCACCCCTCTGGATAAACATAGAGCCACCTGAGGAAAGCAGCAAGGACACTAGCTGTCTAACCTGCTTCACCAAGTCCCACACCCTTGGCTCTAGTGGTGCTGCCCTTCTCGGTCAAGCTTGCCTCAGTCACAGCAGGGCAAGCCACTTCTCCAAAAGAACAGTAGAAACCCCTGCCCACACCATGTCTCCCAATCAAAGAGTTCTACAGGGCTTCAGTTCTAGTGGAAGGGGTATCAGGCCTCATTTAACAAGCAGACCAAAGCACACCTAGTTACAACTCACAACATTCTGACCAAGCACCAAACACTGCCACTACAGGCAATGAGAGTCTATAAAGATAAGCAGAGTCTAAAGGATAGAGCAGCCAAACATAGCACACACCAGAGACACTCCTCAAAGCACCAGGCCCTGGACATTATATGACCTCTTCTTCATAAAGCCATTCCTCTCAGGAGCAAGAAACATAACAGGCTTTTCTAACACATATAAGAAGCCAGAGACTTGGATAAAAGGCTATGACAGAGACATTCATCACAAATGAAAGTATAAGATCCCAGACAGAGATCTAAGGGAAACAGATAAAAATAATGTGCCTCACAGAGAATTAAAGTAACAATCATAAGGATACTTGCTGGATATGAGAAAAGAATGGAAGACTTCAAGATACTTAATACAGAGATAAAAGAGGTGTAAAACAATGAAAAATTCAATAATTGAGACTGGAAACAGGCTTGATGCAATGAACACAAGGATGGAAGAAGCAAAAGAATGAAGAGTAAGTGATACAGACGCCAAAATAATGGTAAATAATGAAGCTAAACCAAAGAGATAAAGAATAATTATGGAACATTAGACTTAACAGAACTCAGTGACCACCAAACATAATAACATTTGAATTATATGAGTCCAAAAAGAAGGAGAGAGAGAAAAGAGGACAGAAAACTTATCAGTGAAAATCATAGCTGAAATGGCCACAATCGCCAAACTGTGGAAAGAGCCAAGGTGCCCATCAATAGATGAATGGATAAAGAAAATGTGATACATATATACAATGGAATACTATGCCTCCATCAGAAAGGATGAATATCCAACTTTTGTAGCAACATGGACTGGACTGGAAGAGATTATGCTGAGTGAAATAAGCCAACAAGAGAAAGTCAAGTATCGCATGGTCTCACTTACTTGCGTTGCATGAGGGGTAAACTGGAGGATAGTGGGAGAAGGAAAGTAAATGGGAACTAGGGTAATCTAGGGAGGGAAACGAAACAACAGAGACTTTGGACACAGAAACAAACTGAGGGACTTGGAGGGAGGGGGGTGGAGGGATGGGAGAGCCTGGTGGTGGGTACTGGGGGTACCTAATGCATGGAGCACTGGGTGTGGGGAATGGGGAATGAATCTTGGAACACTGGAAAAAAAAATTTTCAGTAACAATAAAAATAAATAAATAAATAAAATTAAATTAAAAAAAAAAGAAAAAGAAAAAAGAAAATCATAGCTGAAAAATTCCCTAATATGGGAAGGAAACAGACATCCAGATCCAGAAGGAATGGAGTACTCCCAACAAAATCAACAAAAGCAGGGGAACACCAAGACACGTTATAATTAAATTTGCAAAATATAGTGATAAAGAAAAAAAGTCTTTTTTTTTTTTTTTTTTTTTTAAGAAAAAAAGTCTTAAAAGCAGCAACACAAAAGAAGTCCTTAACTTACAAGGGAAGATCCATTAAGTTAGCTGCAAATTTCGTAACAGAAACTTGGCAAGCCAGAAAGGACTGGCATAATACATTCAAAGTACTGAAAGGGAAAAAGCTGCAACCAAAAATATTCTACCCGGTAAGGCTATCACTCAGAATAAAAGGAGAGAGAAAGAGTTTCCCACAGAAACAAAACCTAAAAGAGTTTGTGAACACTAAACCAGCCCTGCAAAAAATACTAAAGGGAACTCTTTGAATGGAAAGTCAAAACCAAAAGTGACAAAGACAAAAAGGGAAACTGAGAAAATCTCCAGAAATAATGACAAAACAAGTAGTAAAATGGCCCTAAATACATATCTATTAATAATTACTTTGAAACTTTGAATGTAAGTTAAATAAACACTTAAGGTGTCAGGGGACATGTGGGTGGCTCAGTCAGCTAAGCATCTGATACTTGATTTCAGCTCAGGTCATGATCTCAGGATTGTGAGATCGAACCCTGTGTTGACCTCCATGCTCAGCATGGAGCCTCCCTGGGATTCTCTCTCTCCCTCTCCCTCCCTGTTTGTGCTTTCTCTCTCTCTCTCTCTAAAAAATAAAGAAAGATAAGAAAAAAACAAAAGAAGAAAAGAAAAGATTAAAAAATAAATAAAAATACATAGGGTGTCAGAATGGATAAAAAAAAACAAGAACCATCTACAGAAGGAAAAAAGAAAAAGTGAGACAGAAGCAAATGCTAAGAGACTGTTTTGTTGTTGTTGTTGTTGTTGTTGTTACTGTAGTTAAGGTTTTATTTATTTGACAAAGAGAAACACAACTAGAAAGGGAACACAAAGCAGGGGGGAGTGAGAGACGGAATAGCAGGTCTCCCGCCAAGCAGGTATCCCAATGCGAGGCTCAATCTCGGGACTCCGGGGATCATGACCTAACTTAACAGTAGAAAACAAACTGAGCATTGATGAGGGGGGAGGGGGAATAGGCTAAATGGGTGATGGGGTATTAATGAAGGCACCTGGCTTTTTGTTGTGGTTTTTTTTTTTAAGATTTTATTTATTTATTTGACAGAGAGAAACACAGCTAAAGAGGGAACACAAGCAGGGGGAGTGAGAGAAGGAGAAGCAGGCCTCCCGCGGAGCAGGGAGCCCGAGGTGGGGCTCGATCCCGGCCCCGGGATCATGACCTGAGCTGAAGGCAGTCGCTTAACCAACTGAGCCACCCAGGTGCCCCGAAGGCACCTGTTATGATGAGCACTGGATATTATATGTAAGTGATGAATTATGAAATCCTAATCCTGAAACCATTATTAAAATGAGTCAACTAACTAGAATTTAAATAAAAACTTGGAAAGAAAAAAATTAAAAATCAAGACCCATCTATATGCTGCCTACAAGACACTCATGTTAGACCTAAACACACCTGCACACTCAAAGTGAGAGGATGGAGAAACATTTATCATGCAAACAGACTTCAAAAGATGAGAGAGTAGCAATACTTGGCTCAAACTAAATTTTAAGCCAAAGACTGTAATAAGATATGAAGAATGGTGTTATATCACAATAAAGGGAACAAGCCAACAAGATCTAACAATTGTAAAAATTTATGCACCCAACATGAAAGCACCCAAATATATATATTAAAAAAATAACAAACATAAAGAAACTGATAATAATACAATAATAGTAGGAACTTTAACACCCTTCTTCCATCAATGGAGAGATCATCTAAGGAAACAATGGCTTTGAATGACACACTGGACCAGAGGGACTTAACAGATACATTCATCATTTCATCAACATTACATCCTAAAGCAGAATACACATTTTTTTCAAGTACACATGAGATTTTCTCCAGAACACATCACATACAACAAGTACAAAAAGACTGAGATCATACCATGCATATTTTCTGACCATAATGCTATCAAACTTAGAGTCAGCCACAAGTAAAAATGTGTAAAGACCACAAATACATGGAGGTTAAAGAACACCAGGAAACCAAAAAAGAAAGTACACAGCAATATAGGCCTACCTAAACAAGCAAGAAAAATACAAATAAACAACCTGAACTTACAACTAAAGGAGCTAGGAAAAGAACAACAAACAAAGCCAAAAGAAAGAAAAAGAAAGGAAATAATATAGATTAGCACAGAAATAAATGACAGAGAAACTAAAAAACAACAGATCAATGAAACCATGAGCTGGTTCTTTGAAAACATTAATAAAACTGATAAAGCCCTAGCCAGATTTATCAAATAAAAAAGAGAGAGGACCCTAATAAATAAATTCACAAATGAGAGAGAAGAAATAACTACCAACACCACAATAGAATTATAAGGGAATATTATGAAAAACTATATGCCAACAAATTAGACAACCATAAACTACCAAAACTGAAACAGGAAAAAATATAAAACTGAAACAGAGTGATAACCAACAAAGATACTAAATTAAAAAATTAAAATTAGGGGCACCTGGGTGGCTCAGTTGGTTAAGCGACTGCCTTTGGCTCAGGTCATGATCCCGGAGACCCAGGATGGAGCCCTACATCGGGCTCCCTGCTCAGCGGGAAGCCTGCTTCTCCCTCTCTCGCTCCCCCTGCTTGTGTTCCCTCTCTCACTGTGTTTCTCTCTGTCAAATAAACAAATAAAATCTTAAAAAAAAATTAAAATTAATTAAATTTTTATTTAATTAAAATAATCTTCAAAAAAATCTCCCATGAAGCAAATTAAATTAAAAAATCTCAGGCTCCTGAGTGACTCAGTGGGTTAAGCCTCTGTCTTCAGCTCAGGTCATGATCTCAGGGTCGCGGGATCGAGGCCTGCATCAGACTCTCTGCTCAGCGGGGAGCCTGCTTCTTCTCTCTCTCTCTCTGCCTGCCTCTCTGCCTACTAGTGATCTCTCTCTGTCAAATAAATAAAATATTTTAAATTAACTAATTAATTAATTAAAAAATCTCCCATGAAACAAAAGTCCAGGGCCAGACAGATTCCCAGGTGAATTTTACCAAACATTTAAAAAAGAGTTAATACCTATTCTTCTTAAACTATTCTAAAAAATAGAAGTGGAAGGAAAATTTGCCAATTCACTTTATGAGGCCAACATTACCCTGCCATCAAAACCAGATAAAGACTTGACCAAAAAGAGAACTACAGGCCAATATCCCTGATGAACATAGACTCAAAAATTATCAATAAAATACTTAAAAACTGAATCCAACAGTATCTTAAAAGAATCATTCACCACAATCGAGCAGGATTCACTCCGGCTGCAGGGTGGTTCAATATTCACAAATCAATCAACAGGATACACATTAATAAAAGAAAGGATAAGAACCATATGATCCTGGGGCACCTGCAAGGCTCAGTCAGTTAAGCACTGGACTCTTGATTTCAACTCACTTCATGATCTCAGGGTTGTCAGATCAAGCCCCATGTCTACTTGGATTCTCTCTCTCCCATTCCCCCTGTCATTTCTCCCCCCATCTCTCTCTCTCTCTCTCAAATAAATAAGTCTCTTTAAAAAAAATTATCCATTCAATGCATGCAGAAAAAGCATTTGACAAAGCACAACATCCTTTCATGACAAAAACACTCAACAAAACAACGTCAGAGGGAACATATGTCAACATAATAAAATAACATAAAATAAAACATAAAAAATATTTCATAAATATGAAAACCCATAACTAATATCATCCTCAATGGATCAAAATTGAGAGCTTTTCCTCCAGTTAGAAACAAGACAGAGATGTGCACTCTCACCACTGTTTCTTAACACACAGCCAGAATTCCTATCAGACGACACAAAAAAATAAAAAGATAAAAAGCATACAAATAGGAAAGGAAAAAATCAAACTTCCACTATTTGAAGATTACACAATACTCTATAGAGAAAACACAAAAGATTTCACCATAAAATTACCAAAAGTGATAAATTCAGTAAGGTCGCAAAATGCAAAATCAATGTACAGAAATATATTGCATTACTATACACCAATAATGAAAACAACAGAAAGAGAAATTAAGGAATCAAACCCATTTATAAATTCACCAAACATAGTAAGACACATAGGAATAAACTTAGCCAAGGAGGTAAAATATCTGTACTCTGAAAACTATCAAACACTGATGAAAAACACTGAAGATGACACAAAGAAATGGAAAAATATTCCATACTCATGGACTGGAAGAACAAATATTGTTCAAATGTCTATACTACAAAGTAATCTACAGATTTAATCGAATCCCAACAAAATAACAACTGCATTTTTCACAGAGTTAGAACAAAGAACCTAAAATTCATATGGAACCACAAAAGACCCTGAATAGCTAAATCCACCTTGAAAAACAAAAGCAAAGCATCACAATTCTGGACATCAAGTTATATTACAAAGGTATGGTGATCAAAACAGTATGGTACTGACACAAAAATACACACAAAGATCAATGGAACAAAAAAAAAAAAAAAAAAAAATGAACCCACAACCAAAAGGTCAATTAACCATCCACAAAGCAGGAAAGATTATCCAATGGAATAAAGACAGTCTCTTCAATAAATGGTGTTGGGAAAACTGAACAGCAGCATACAAAAAAATGAAACTGGACCAATTTTCTATACCATACACAAAAGTAAATTCTAAACAAATGAAAGACCTAAATGTGAGATAAGAAACCATTAAAATCCTAGAGGAGAACACAGCCAGTAACCTCTGACATCAGCCGTAGCAACTTTTTTCTTGATACGTCTCCTGAGGCAAGGAAAACAAAAGCAAAAATAAGCAATTGGTACTACATCAAAATAAAAAACTTCTAAACAGTGAAGGAAATTATCAACAAAAATAAAAGGCAACCTTCAGCATATTTTCAAATGACATATGTGATAAAGGTTAATATCCAAAATATATAAGGAACTTATAAAACTCCCTGCCCAAAAACCAACCCAAATTTAAAAAATGGGCAGAAGACATGAATAGACATTTTCCCAAAGAACATATACAGATGGCCAATAGACACATTAAAATATGTTCAACATCATGCATCTTCAGGGAAATATGAATCAAAACTATGATGAGGTATCACCTCACACCTTCAGAATGGCTAAAATTAACAATACAAGAAAGAATAAGTGCTGGCAAGGATGTGGAGAAAGGGAACCCTCTTGCACTGCTGGTGGGAATGCAAACTGGTGCAACCACTCTGGATAACAGTACAGAAGTTCCTCAGAAAGTTAAAAATAGAACTACCTTAGAGCTAAGAGTCCATATCTGGACTCTACTCTGTTCCACTGGTCTATGTGTCTGTTTTTGTGCCAGTACCATGCTGTCTTGGTGATCAAAGCTTTGTAATAAAGCTTAAAATCAGGCAACATGATGCCCCCAGCTTTTTCTTTTTCAATATTTCCTTAGCAATTCAGGGTCTTTTCTGGTTCCACACAAATTTTAGGATTATTTGTTCCAGCACTTGAAAAATACTGGTGGAATTTTGACAGAGATGGCATTGAAAGTATAGATTGCTCTGGGCAGTACAGACATTTTAACAATGTTTATTCTTCCGATTCATGAGCACGGAATGTTTTTCCATGTTTTTGTATCTTCTTCAATTTCTTTCATGAGTGGTCTGTAGTTCCTTGAGTACAGTTCCTCTACCTCTTTGGTTAGGTTTATTCCAAGGTATCTTATGGTTTTTGGTTCTATAGTTCATTGAATCAATTCTCTAATTTCCTTTTCTGTATTTTCATTGTTAGTGTATAAGAATGCAACTGATTTCTGTGCATTGATTTTGTATCGTGCCATGTTACTGAATTGTTGTATGAGTTCTAGTAGTAGGGAGGTAGTCTTTGGGTTTTCCATATAAAGTATCATATCATCTGCAAAGAGAGAGAGTTTGACTTCTTCGTTGCCAATTTGAATACCATTTCTTTCTTTCAGTTGTCTGATTGCTGTTGCTAGAACTTCTAACACTATGTTGAACAACAATGGTGAGAGTGGGCATCCTTGTCTTGTTCCTGATCTCAAAGGGAAGGCTGTCAGCTGTTCCCCACTGAGAATGACACTTGCTGTGGGTTTTCACAGATAGATTTTTTTTAACTGTAAATTCATTTTACTTTTTCAGTGTTCCAAGATTCATTGCCCATGCCCACGCCCAGTGCTCCATGCAGTAGGTGCCCTCAGTACCCACCACCAGGCTCTCTCATCCCCCACCCTCTCCCTCCAAGTCCCTTAGTTGGTTTCTGTGTCCAAAGTCTCTCATTTTTCGTTTCTCTCCCTGAATTACCCTACTTCCCATTTACTTTCCTTCTCCTACTGTCTTCTATATTACCCCTGATGTACCACAAGTAAGTGAAACCATGTGACACTTGACTTTTTCTACTTGGCTTATTTCACTCAGCATAATCTCTTCCAATCCAGTCCATGTTGCAACGAAAGTTGGATATTCATCCTTTCTGATGGAGGCATAATATTCCATTGAATATATGTACCACATCTTCTTTATCCATTTATCTGTTGAAGGGGACAGTTTGGCGATTGTGGCCTTTGCTGCTATGAACATTGGGGTACATATGGTCCTTCTTTTCACTACATCTGTATCTTCGGGGTAAATGCCCAGTAGTGCAATTGCAGGGTCATAGGGTAGTTCTAGTTTCAATTTTTTAAGGAATCTCCACACTGTTTTCCAAAGTGGCAGCACCAACTGGCACTCCCATCAACAGTGTAAGAGGGTTCCCCTTTTTCCGCAGCCTCTCCAACACTTGAGGTTTCCTGTCTTGTTAATTTTGGCCATTCTGACTGGTGTAAGGTGGTATCTCAGTGTGGTTGTGATTTGAATTTCCCTGATAGCTAGTGACGATGAACATTTTTCATGTGTCTGTCAGCCATTTGTATATCTTCCATGGAGAAGTGCCTCTTCATGTCTCTTGCCCATTTTTTGATGTGTTCATCTTCTTTTTGGATGTTGAGTTTGAGGAGTTCTTTATAGATCTTAGATATCAGCCTTTTGTCCGTAGTGTAATTTGCAAATATCCTCTCCCACTCTGTGGGTTGCCTCTTTGTTTTGTTGACTGTTTCCTTTGCTGTACAGAAGCTTTTTATTTTGATGAAGTCCCAGAAGTTCATTTTCGCTTTTGTCTCCTTTGCCTTTGGAGACGTGTCTTGAAAGAAGTTGCTGTGGCCGATGTCAAAGGGGTTACTGTCTATGTTCTTTTCCAGGACTTTGATGGATTCCTGCCTCACATTGAGGTCTTTCATCCATTTTGAGTTCACCTTTCTGTGTGGTGTAAGAGAATGGTCTAGTTTCATTCTTCTATATGTAGCTGTCCAATTTTCCCAGGACCATTTATTGAAAAGACTGTTTTTTATCCACTGGATATTTTTTCCTGCTTTGTCGAAGATGATTCGCCCATAGATTTGTAGGTCCATATCTGGACTCTCTACTCTGTTCAATTGGTCTATTTCTCTATTTTTGTGCCAGTACCATGCTGTCTTGGTGATCACAGCTTTGTAATAAAGACTGAAGTCAGGTAACAAGATGCCCCCAGCTTTGATTTTCTTCTTCAGCAATTCCTTAGCGATTCGGGGACTTTGTTGGTTCCACATAAATTTTAGGGTTGTTTGTTCCAACGCTTTGAAGAATGTTGGTGGAATTTTGATCGGAATGGCATTGAAAGTATAGATTGCTCGGGTAGTATAGACATTTTGACAATGTTTATTCTTTCGATCCATGAGCATGGAATGTTTTTCCATCTTTTTGTGTCTTCTTCAATTTCTTTCATGAGTGTTCTGTAGTTCCTCGAGTGCAGATCCTTGACTTCTTTGGTTAGGTTTATTCCTAAGTATCTTATGGTTTTTGGTGCTATAGTAAACGGAATCGATTCTCTGATTTCCCTTTCTATATTTTCATTGTTAGTGTATAAGAATGCAACTGATTTCTGCGCATTGATTTTTGTATCCTGCCACGTTACCAAATTGGTTTTTTTTTTTTTTTAAGATTTTATTTATTTGACAGAGAGAAACACAGCCAGAGAGGGAACACAAGCAGGGGGAGGGAGAGAGGGAGAAGCAGGCTTCCTGCCGAGCAGGGAGCCCGATGTGGGACTCGATCCTGGGTCTCCAGGATCATGCCCTGAGCCGAAGGCAGTCGCTTAACCAACTGAGCCACCCAGGCATCC